>OZ038498.1:90991599-91021599 GCA_964036315.1 Acanthosepion esculentum
TTAGCTTATTTTTATCTTTGTTATTTTGAACTATATACTCCAATTTCACATTATGGTTTCCGCGTTCCAACATTTGTTTGTTTTTTTTTATATCTGGCTTTATTATCGGCTAATATTTCTTTGCTACTGGAGTTGGTTGATAACTTATATGGTTTCAAGCAAATTGTCAAGTATCAAGTATGGTTAGATCTTCTCTCAACATAATTGAGGTTGTATGAATCCTTAAGTTATGGTTTGTACAAGCCCTTACTCAGATCAAATGTGACGTCTAGAAAATTGATCACTTTAGCTTTGGCATTGCTCGTAATATTTATGGTCCTTAAACAATTTGATTAGGTTTTTTCTTGTCTGCTTGTCTAGGGCTCAGTTTACGAAGGAAAATTATGCCATCCTCTCTGTATATACAGTTGTTGTTTTTTTATATCAGAGATAAATCTGAGTCGCCAGAGTAACAGTATCCCAACAAGTTCACATGCTTCCGCAAACTCATGGACTGCCATTGAAACGCAAAACTGAGTTCATAGAGCTTCGTCGTGGTATAAAATTGTTTTCTGTGCCTTTTTTATGGTATTTACTTCTTGGTCGGAGATATGGCAGTAGTTCTCTGCTAAATTAATAGCTGCCATCTTCCGTGACAGATGGGTAGAAGTCACAGATATCGAACTAAAAAACGTGCATTCTTCTTTCCTATCTATATTACTGAGCCATTCAATAGCTCCGGCTGTATTTCTCCACTGGCTGATGCCTAAGTCCTTTTTTAGTTTACTTACACGCTCTTTCCATAATGGTTTTACTGTTCATACCGATGTTGTTTTGGATGTTCTGAGCAGTCGATATTGGGGTTTATTTAGGAAATTCTCCTTGCGGCCTTTAGTCATGACAAAAGTCCATTCTTTTGTAAATTTTAGGGATTCTATCGATTATTTATGTTCAGTCCCCATAGCTTTGGCATCACGGTTAATAGTTTTTTCCCCATTTTCCCCGCTTTTTTATAGAATTTACATACTTCTGCTGTGATGGCTTTATGGTTTAATTCGGTGTCGATGTAATAATTGTTACCAGTTTTATCCGATTTCATAATTATCTTATCAGATTTCTTCATCTTATCGATGTCTCTTCGCATATTATGTTGTAAGTCGTTAGAGTAATTAATACATTTTATATTATTTATCATAGAGAATAATTCTGTTTCGAATTCTGTTAGTAGCTTGTCGCTTGTTGGAGTTTTTGGTGATTGGATACCATAAGTTTCTTTGTCGTAGTCATGTAAATTATTATGTGTCGGTTTAGAGAATAAGTTAAAGATCAAATGCGGATCAAATATGGATCGATAGCCGACGGGATGCTAAAATAAACGAACAAATAAGAAACGTATATCAATCTAACATTTTCAATTTTATTTCTTTGTCAGAGTTTGAGAGACAGAAAAAAATACTGATATTTTAATTTATGTTTTGGTTCAGTCAAGTTGTTATGGTAATTTATCTACGCACGCATGAACTCTCCCAGCTATAAATAGGAGCAGGTACTGCCTTTTTTGGAGAGAGAAGTTTCCAGGAGTCAGCTCTGACAGTCGGACTGAACCTTCTTGCTGTAACAGTCTCCTTTGTATATGTTTGTATTACGATTCTGTTAATATATTTGTTAGCTCAGTTCCTCTGTTTGTCCTTATTTCTGGCCCTAACAAGACCATAACACAAGTAACACGTGTATTAAAACGGGGATAATTCTATGTGTATGTAGACTTGTGAAGATTCTTCTCTGTTTAAGTGGGCAACGAATGTTGCGTTATTTGTCATTTTGTGCGTTTGTTTGTCTAGTTACGGTTCTTTATCTTCCCCTTTGTGCGGCCAGTCCTCACAATGGGGAGACTCACTGCTCTATTTTTATGTAAGGGAGACATCACGTGATCTAAAAGCCCGCATCTACGAACACAAGGGAGACTTGCTTTTAGAAAATCGATCTAACTCACTCGTTTTGCATCGAAACGATGCTGGACATAATTTTGATTCCAATAATTCCAAACTAATTAAAAAAGAACAATAATTTAAGGAGAAAATACATTGAAAACTTAATAATGACATTATTACCAACTATAAACATACGTCTAAAACATTACATTACATCGATATATTTCTTGGAATCTATTCTTAAAAATTCTAAATTATATCTTTCTGATACAAATAATACATTCCTAAAGAGGCAAGCCATAAAATTAGAAACCGGCGACTCCCCGCTGCGAGGGTTGGCAAGACGAAGGGGGAGATAAAGAACTCAAACTGGACATATTCACACACACACACACACACACATACATACATACATACATATATATATATATATATATATATATATATATATATATATATATATATATAGGGTGTAACAGCAAAATTGGCCAATTTTTAGATTAAGCTTTGAACCGTTGTATCTTAGAAATGATTGAAGATATTTTAATGGAATTCTCCGAGGATTTTATAACACTATTAGCAATCTACTTTCAACAATAAGAATGTATTTATCTCTAAGTTGAAATGATTATCCTGTTGTGACCTCCTGATCCACTTTTCCTCTCTACTGTTCCCTCTTTTTTAAACTTATTCACGGTTCTATTGATGGTTCTCGAATGGACTTTGAAGATGGAAGCCAGGGTATGAATGTTGACACCATTCCTCTCAGCATTGTTCAGTTGGAAAGAAATAGTAGGGTTGATATAAAACGATTTTAAACGGTTCTATTTCTAGCTGAATAACTTAAAGCGTTTTTAGGTGATTCTTACGACAAATGGTGTAAAGATGACTAAATACCTTATCAGAAAAACTGGAAAAAAGAAACTGAAATTCGTTTAGTGGTTTTTTAGATATTAAACATTTTGTGGGATGAGCAATAACACAGTTACACGATTTTGAAAATGTTGCTGTTACACCCGGTATATATATATATATATATATATATATACATAAATATATATATATATATATATATATATATATATATATATATATATATATATATATATATATATATATATATATATATATATATATAATTCAACAAACAAAATGCTCAACTTAATTATTTACCCAAAAACTGTTATAGGAATTTCAAGTGCTCGATGTAATTTTATATAAGGAAAATTCAGAGAAGCATTTTAACACACACATTCACAAGGAAACAGGTTCTCTACCATTTGTGTCTTCAGGCAGTAACCTAGACTTTCCCAGTCTCGATTACTGCCTGAAGGCACCGAAGATGGTTTAACCATGGTAGCTAAAAGCCTTATTTTCCTGTTGAATTTTATGTGTTATACACACACACACACACACACACACACACACACACACACACACACACACACACACACATATATATATATATATATATATATATGTATATATATATACACACACATACACACACACATACACACTCACACACACACGCATATATATATATATAAATGGTTAATGGGATTTATTTTTAAAACATCATTTTATTACTTCAAATATGATAGACGGAATACAGATTTTCATTTCTTAAAACATGAAAAACAATATATATATATATATATATATATATATATATATATATATATTACGAAGCTATACATCTACATTACATTAACCTTTATTCTGGGGTATTGGCCTTTCAATTAAAACAAAATAAATCAGAAAAATATATGTATTTTTCCGCAGTTTCTTTTTTAAATAATTTTATAATATTTTAGACTTTAATATATATATATATATATATATATATATATAGAGAGAGAGAGAGAGAGAGTGAGAGAGAGAGAATATGTCTTTGAAAAACATCTAAATTATATATATTTATATGTAACCATTTTAATACATGTATATTTTACAAAGATATTAAAATTAAAATTGTTTGACTTGCATGTAGGATTAGAGAAATCATTTTATATTATGAAATTCGTGTCTTTCTCTCTCTCTCTTTCTTCATATATATATATATATATATATATATATATATATATATATATATATATATATATATATATATATATATATATGATAAAATATAGTAGATTCTGCATATTTGTCGGTTGCATCTTTTCACCTGATGCACTTTAATTGTAGTCTTGCCGTTTTGAACTCGTCTGTATATTTTTTTGTGATTTTTATTTTTGTCCTTTATTAGGACCAAAACTTACCAATCTTAATAGTAATGTACCAGTTTTACTAAATAACAAAAAAATGAAAAGCCTATTACAAAAATACCCAATCATAAAAAGTAAGCCACAACCAAAATCCCTAAAAGATATTGACGAGTAAAAACTGCAGAATTTGCGTCAGTCCGAACTTCTCCCACTAAGTACGGTACGGGATGAAGGTGAATTTTAGCGTGTTTATTTTTAGATTCAGATAAACACACAATTCTGTCGAAGAGTCGTGCAGTATTAGCTTAAATAGTCATACATATATATATATATATATATATTGTGTGCTAAAATTTTCAGCTTGATCAAAATGATATTAACGAATTCTGATACTTATTTGTTCATTTGACTAAATCTGTACATGAGGAAAGAAGGTGCCGAAAATTCGACACTCATAGGACATAACTAAGACAATAGAGATAGAGCCAGACATTGCGTAACTTACGTCACGAACTTTTGCAAATGGATAATTGGTAGGAATGTGGGAAGGATAGAATAAAGAAACATAAAACATTGCTAAGAACTACAAAGTACAGGAAGTCGTCCACGTCTTGAAGAGACAGGGTAACAGCAAGTAGCTTAGCTAACAAGCTGGTATAAATGGATTATACGACAAGAGGTATGGTATAAAGAATGAGAAATGTTGCTAAAAGCTACAGAGGATAGGAAGTCGCGGAGAGCCATGATTGTTCAGGTTTTAAATTGACACATCACCTAGGAGAAGAAGGTTACATTTTTGAAAATGAGTCAGGTTTTTTTTTCTGAAATTTTCACTGCATAATTTTTTAATATTATAAATTCATCCTTGACAAATAAATATTTTTGTGTAAAATAAATGCCATTTTTCCGACGTATTTTCGTATATACAAGACTCACATTCAGGACTATACGCTTTTTTTTCTTTTTAACTCTGAGAGAGTTCATTAGTTTGGTAACTGAAGACAAATCTACGAGCGAAAACAACCTTCACCCTGCCAACCATTTCAAAAATCGCATCTCAGTCTAAAATAGAACACCTGGGATTTACCTTTACACTCAACCTCCCGATTCTATTTCCCGCCTGTAGCACATATGCTCCCCTGACTCTGTTACTCTCGTCTTCCGACCTATTCTTACAATTTTATAATTTCTCCTTCGCTTCTCGTCTTACGACTAAAGCATGGGATGAGGAGACCTGATGTTGATGAACAGGTATGATAGGTGCGTAGCTAAAAAGAAAGTCTCTTAGTGATCAACTAGATCGTTTATTTAAGAGTTCGTTGTTAAAAAATAATAATAATAATACGTGCTAAAAATACCAGTGATAAACCTGAGTTCTTTTATTAACTCTGTTTGATAGGAGATTAAATATACTTTTAACATGAAAACCTATGCTGTTGAAGAACTGCCGAATTGCCTGAGGATGAAAAATATGCACTGAGTCAATTATAACACCTGCATTGTTCTATTTTATCAGTGGCATATTTTTTTTTAAATCTAAAAACACTTAATAAATTAGAGCACTTCGACGTGATGTAATGGTTAGCCAGCTTGTCTCACTAGATCAATTACAACCGAGTAGTGAATTCGATCCTCACTGGGTGCCCCATAATTTCGGCCTTGTGCCACATCTAAGCTAAACTTAATAAATTAGAGGACTTCGACATGATGTAATGGTTAGCCAGCTTGTCTCACTAGATCAATTACAACCGAGTAGTGAGTTTGATCCTCACTGGGTGCCCCATAATTTCGGCCTTGTGCCACATCTAAGCTATGCTTGGAAAATCACTATGGTTAGATTGTCTCGCTAGAACAATTACGATTGAGTAGTGAGATCGATTCTCACTGGGTGCCTTATACATTCGGCTTACCTTTACAACTCACCATATGCTTGAAATAACTCAGATTAAACCAAAAAGTTTTCATTATAAAAGTAGTTTCTGATACTTTTTAAGCATTTCACCCCAAGCAAGGCGGGAGTGCCACTAGCACGCAAGGAGTTACAGAGAGTGAGAGCAAGAGTAAAGAGGGGGGGATTGTTTGAGGAAAGGATAAAGGAAAGGGCGGGGATCAAGATCAAGCCATCGGAAGATGTCGATTTACATTGCATTTGAATATTTAAAGATTATAGTTATTAGGGAAGCAAGGAAGAGGAAGGGAGTTCCACTGTCGGGAAGTGCGAGAGAAGAAGCTGTTGGAGTAGAAGCGGCAGTTACATATAGGAAGATTGTTATTACATAGCATTGCAGCACTTTTCTTCTTTTCTAACGAAAATTTCCATAATTCTTTGTTTACCATTTGGGGTGTGTCTTTTACTTTTCCAAATCGCCTTCGGCTTTCGGTGTCATATTTTCCGTCCTCTGTTAAAAAAAATATTATTAGATATTAAAATGTTCCTATTTGATTGATTTTGACGTCCCTAACTCACTTGGTGCCTCATAGCTTTGGTAATATTTTAGGCGTTTCACCCCAAGCAAATCGGAGTGCCACTAGTCCGCAAGGAGTTACAGAGAGCGAGAGCAAGAGCAAATCGGGGTGTTTGAGGATAGGATAAAGAGATGGAAGGGATCAAGCTCAAAGCATCAGAAGATGTCGATCGACACTACATTTGAATATTTCAATTTTACAGCTATCAGGGAAAAAGTAAGAGGAATGGATCTCCACTATCGGGAGGTGCGAGAGCGGAAGCTGTTGGAGTAGAAGTGGCGGTTACATTTAAATGTTTTAACAGTGAAAGGGTGGGACCAAGATGCCCATCTAGTAGCACGCTTAAATTCATACAATTGGGGTACCAGGGCTCGTCGGAGCAGTTGCCATGAAAATATTTGTAGAAAAGACAGAGGGGAGACACATCACGTCTGTGAGAAAATGCCGGTAGTCGAGATCCTTGGTACAATTTGTAATTCGAACTTTGGATTGTTTGTTTCTTCTTATAATTTATGATTTGTTTCTTCTCGCTTTTCTTTACTACTTTCTGTTGGAGTGTCTTCAGTTTACATCCAGTGTCTAGTCTCAACACTGCGCATACCTTATACTGATCGCCGATAAAGGATCCTGGTAAAAATTCTCTCGGAATCACCTCACTGTAAATGTTGAATAAATCCGGTGAGAAGACCCAACCTTGTCTTACGCCCCGAATTCATTTTCTAGTCGCCTTTTTACAATTGATGCTTAGTCCTTTCTTCTCACTTACCTTTACTCCTTTCTGCAGGTGCTCCTGTAGCTTCATTTCTTTGTCGACTATAAACACTGTATTGTCTTTATATGTGATGTTGTTTAAGATTGGGGTTGGTAATAATTAATTACGATTGCTTTGAAACAATAGAAATGTGTTTCTACAGAAAGATGATGAGAATACCATCGACTGAACAACTGAGGTTTTATGGACATCTGAAGCAAAGGGACACTTACACTTAACACCAGAAAAAGACAGTTGAAATTTCTCGAGAACATAATGAGAAAAGAAGGCTGGGAAAATTTGATATTCTCAGGGCAGATTGAAAGGAAGAAAAACAAAAGCGAGCAGTGCATAACGTACCTAACGGACTTCTGCAAACGGTTAGCAGAACAGGGATCAGGAGAGACGGAAAAGACAAAATTTACTAAGAGCTACAAAGTACAGAAAACTTTAAAGAGCCATGATCACTGTTGTCTTGAAGGAACACGGCACATAGGATAAGAAGTATTTGATGTAATTGGCTCCGTATTTCTTAACAAACATTTAGTCCTGTGATGGATTCGAAGATGTAATATAATGTATTTCCTTTTTATTTCGCAAATAGGATTTCAAATTTTCAAGATTTATTCATGTTGTTTTCCGGATGTCTCTGACAAGTAAGGACAAGGGCGGTCTGCTTTTAGGCATATTTGTGGGAATCACAAGCACGCGGGCTTCTCAGTTGGAAGAAAGTTTGAAAAATCGTATGTCAATTGGCATGTATTTGAACAAGCTAAAATAGGCTTTCTTTCTTTCTATCAGTTTGACTCCCTCAAAAAACCACCCAACCAGGGGAAGGTAAAAGTTGGGTTTAAAATCCGAAAGATCAGTTTTCTTCCTAAAAAGGCGCTAACACACGTCTACAAAAGTCGAGACATTTGACCAACTAGAACGTTTTTCTACACAAAGTTAAACATGTGGTGGTTTTGTTTGTTTCTTTTTTTTAACGGCATGTCGACTCCTCATGGGTCATTTAATGCCGAAATTTAATTTTCTTGGGAACTTTGATTTGATTAGTTTAACGGCACATCGATTCCTTATAGATTGTTTGATGTCGAAATTTAATTTTATTGGAAACTTTGATTTGATTGTTTAAGGCACATCAACTCCTCATGGGTCATTTGATGTCGAAATTTCATTTTATTGGGAACTTTGATTTGATTAGTTTAACGGCACATCGATTCCTTATAGATTATTTGATGTCGAAATTTAATTTTATTGGAAACTTTGATTTAATTGTTTAAGGCACATCAACTCCTCATGGGTCATTTGATGTCGAAATTTCATTTTATTGGGAATTTGATTTGATTAGTTTAACGGCACATCGATTCCTTATGGGTCATTTGATGTCGAAATTTCATTTTATTGGAAACTTTGATTTAATTGTTTAAGGTACATCAACTCCTCATGGGCCATTTGATGTCGAAATTTCATTTTATTGGGAATTTGATTTGATTAGTTTAACGGCGCATCGATTCCTTATGGGTCATTTGATGTCGAAATTTAATTTTATTGGAAACTTTGATTTGATTGTTTAAGGCACATCAACTCCTCATGGGTCATTTGATGTCGAAATTTCATTTTCTTTGGAAATTTGATTTGATTTGTGGTTTAATGACTCCTTACAAAAATCTATTGTTGGTATTTTTTTTGTTTTCTTTTACAAAATTTATTTATTTATTTCAGCTTTTTTATACTAATTTAGGTGTTCCCTATTTGCCCATAGCTGGATCCCTAACAAGTGCTACCACCCCGGCTCAGGGTGGGCCTGGGAGCAACAGCAATTAAGCGGTGGTTCCACGCTCCTAAAAGCCATCAGATCAGAGATCTTACTGATGAATGTAGTTTATTGTCATACCCAGGACGAGTGCTGGTTTTGAATTTATTTACTGAATTTGTTACATTTTAAGACTTATCCTAATTGATTGGTTGACTAATTTATCACGGCTTATTAACCATTTGCAGGTTATTTAAAAACCAGAAAATATTATTAGATTGTAATTTTTTTCGGATAATAATGGATTAGTCTTGCTAGTCTGGGGGTGTAATGTGGATTCATGCATTTTCTCAGGGTATTAGAAAGCGAATCTAACGAAGCCAACTCGAATTCGAACTCAGCTCTCCGATTAACAATTCCGATCCAGTATCCATCACACTAAACGCACATCCAGGCTTGGTATTCGCAAGCGGTCACCTATCTAGGTACGGACCAGACCCGAAGTTGCTTAACTTCGGTGATCGTTCGGGAACCGTTGCTTCAACCTTATGAACCCACTTATACGACTTTAAAAACGTAACATAATTAATTATCTCTACCAAAATACTCGAATTCCACGTTTAGTTGAACTCTATACTTGAAATATTTTCACCTACACTTTTTTTCCCTCAGTAGGGTTAGATAGGTTCGCCCATCGCCCGGTTCACACTCCTTATTCTTCTTTTGAACATAAGTAGAATCTTAATTCTTGTTTTCTGTTTAGGGTGGAGATTCTGTTAAAAATACTAGAACAAACCTATACAAAGATCACAGTAACTTTCTTGTTAATTGCTTGAAATGTGAAAAAAAAACCAGTTAGAGAGATTTCTTATTGATTATAAATTGTTTTAAAAGATCATAACCAAAATAAAATAAAAGCTATTTTTGCAGAGTGAAATTTTTATAATTTTATGAATTATTTTTAATTTTGGCCATTTAATTCGATTTTTTTCTAACTAAGCTTTGGGGTTTTACATTTATGTCCTGTAAAAAACAGAAAGAGCACGTAAGCCAAAATACAACATTAGAATTAATTGCTAAATTCCATGTCTATAATATTTGAGATGGGATGTTTGAAAACGTGCCCATGACGTGACAATGCTCGTCAATAAAAACGGAGAGATTTTTTGCTTTTTTTTTCTGTTTAATCGAGTTCACTCTATGCAAAACCACTAAGGCAAAAGGTGTTAATGGATGTGGAAGAATAAAAAAAAAAAAAATAAATAAAAAAAAACAGAAGCATTACTAAGTAGCGAGAGTAATCAGGACACTGCATTTAAATGTTTGTAGCTTAAAGGTGAATGAAAAGCATGGAGCAAGAAGGGAGTTCTATAAGCGAGAAAAGAAACTGTCAGCCTAGAATTTACGGTTACATTTTGCCAACTCAACTGTAAATTGATGAGACCTCGACGCCTTTCTAGTACTACGCTTCAATTCATAAAGACTAGGAACCATAGCGAAGAGCTATATTTCTTCTGCTATGTACAAAAATATGGCACAAGGCCAAAATGAGGAATGGGGGAAAAAGGACGGCCTTCATCTGTCTTGAATATAAAATTAGCTAGCCACTGACCCAAACAAACAACAATATTCCTTACACCAAAACAACGCATTCTTACTTACCTTTCTTACTACATTCACCATAATACCTCTTTGTCTCTATGAATGTCCTAACTATACGTCATATGTACAATTCATTGTCTGTGGTGGTGGGAGGACAAAACAATAATTTAAAAATTAACCCCAATGAGTATTTACACGTATGAAAACAAATCTATTTACAAGAAACTAAACAAAATAACGTTAGTAATAACTCCCTCCAGCCAATCATTAAATGTGGTAGAAACATTTGGTTAATGGGACGAAATCAATGCGGGACTATAATAATATAAAACATTCATTCATTCCATACACTTGACACAGACACGCACTCATTCAGACACAACAACAAATACGAAAAAGACACGCGAAAAGAAAGGCCCGCCGCATCCACCAGAGAACTGACATCACTAACCACCTAACGAGTGAGTGGATGCGGAATTAAACCAAAGAAAAATGGGGGCAGAAATAAAAGGGCCAATGAGTATATATCATCTAGGTAAGTTAACTGGAATAAAGAAACGAAAGATTAAAAAACAAACATAAACTAGCCTAATTTCGGTGTGGAGGGTACCATAGGTGGCAGCAATATTTGAAACATGGACGAATGGTAGACTTATAGCTATGTAAGATAGAGAAATGATAATTTTTACTAAAAACTACAAAGTATTGTGTCTCGCACGACTCAGTGAACCAACTTTCTTAGCGATGGATTCAATAAAAGAAATAGTGAGAAAGTACAATTATTGAAACCTGATCCTGTATTATCTTTAATTGATGGCAAATATATGATATTTTTCATTTGAAAGCCTATGTGTTTGTCAACATAACTGTCTTCGATGAAAAATATATCTCCTCTAACGTTCTGTTGTAAAAATGACATTTAAAAGAAATGAAACAAAAAATAAAATCATTCAAATATCGATATAGTTTCTCCCTGAAAGAATCGTGATGCTTGAAAATTCAAACGTTTGTTACCGATTTTTTCATTATTAATATGTTTTATTATATTGTGTTTGTTTTATCACGACTTTCTCCGACATATAATTATCACCGTTAATGTAAACAAAAGCTAACAAATTAACTTGATTTAACTTGACGATTGGTAGATTTGTAGATTTGGAAGATAGACTCAGACGAGAAAAACCTGGCGACACAGAGAACCAAATTTCCCTGTGGTAGATGAAGCTATTGATTCAATATAGTTGTTCCACCTCAGGTCAGTGAAAAACATGAGACCGAGATAGCGCAGAGAGACGCTCTCGTGGAGTTGAGCATCAGCCATTCTGATAGGAGGCAGGGAGGTTTGTCTATGGTGGGTTAATGAGAGCAGTTTCGTTTTGGAGGCATTAAAGTTTACAAGCTAATTTTCTGCCCCGGTTAACGACAGATTGGAGCTCATTTACGAGACCGACGGCCAGGTTAACTTTGTCAGCAATGTCGGATTTACTACTGAGACAGGTTGAAATGGTACTGTCGTCAGCGTATTTGCCTACTTGAGAACAGATGACACCAGGAAGAACATTGATGAAGATCAGAAACAGTGTAGGATAACTTGATAATGAACCCATACTTGAAGATAGAAAACACTTACAATGTTTTCAGATTAATGGGCTGATTTTTTACAATGACGTTCATCAAATACAATCCCGAGATCCACTCGAAGTATATATTTATAGACTTAAGAGGCACAGTTTATGCAGATATAAGTGGGAGGTAACTGTTAACCCTGACTTGAAAAGGTTAAGATTATAGTGATCGAGGAAATATCCTCTTGGGAGTCGGTTTAACGAAGAAGCAGTTAGAGGGAAGAAGCTGCTCAAGTAGAATTTATGTCTTATCAATGGAATACGAAAGGAATAAGGGTGGTTCGCTACAAATCGCGTAGCATGGAGGGTTAAGATTCGCCATGAACTAGTGGAACTAAGGAATTTACTTCGTCTGAACACTCTCTATGGAAATAGCGACAGACCATCGAGAGGCTTGCTACTTTTCGTCTGTGAGAAAAGGGTTCTAGCGTGGAAAATAATTTGCCAATCAGAAGGACGCCGGGACGTTTTTGGATTATGTCGAGACTGGAAAGTGAAGACTGGCCAGCTTTTGGCCATATATTCTTGGTCTAATCTGCGACTTGTAAAGGTAAATGGTAGCAGGAGGGTCAGGTACTTACTGGGGAGGCACAGGGAACCGACCCTTTTTCCAGCATCTTCATTGATGTCTGCGTCTGGAGCGAGTCTAAGGCACGGGGCCTACCTGAGGGAACATCCCTTCATCACGATTGGTGAAAGTTCTGGGTCTGATCGTCGACGATGGAATATCACTAGAATTCGAAATAACCACTAAGTAAACAAAACATTCACAAATTACACATTCAGTGATCGGCTTACGGTCACATCACGTTGAAAATGCCGATTCCGTACGACCACCGAAGTTAAGCAACGTCGAACCCGGTCAATACCTAGATTGCTGACCGCTTGGGTATTGTAAGTTTCGATGCGCGGGTGTTGTCTCGGGATTGTTAATCGCGGAGCCGAGTTCCAGTTGGGTTCGTTATAACCATTTACACGCAAATACCCTTGAGAAAGGTATGAATCCTTCTTTTCTCCCCATATATGGGTTAATTATTAAAACTTCTATTACTCAAATCATTAGTATCTCAAAATAAAAAAAAAACTGTGTACAACATATTTAAATTTCGGAATTAAATAACACATAATGGTTGATAAATATATCGAACAAAGCAACCAATAAATCAAAGTGATCGATCCTTCAATGTCACTACCGCGCTGATTTTTGGAGACCTATGAGCTCTATATTATTGAGGGACAGAATCTTAACGACATAAGATACATAGATGACACAGTGCTGATAGCAGACTTATAAAGAAGAATTCCGGAATTTCGAATAAGGTGAAAGGAAACGAGATAAAAAGACTAATGTTTGGTTGTTATGAATCTTTGACAGATCAAATATGGAAACATCAGAATAAATCCAGTACAGAAATTTAATTATCTGAGAAATGTTTTACAGAAAATTGGAAAGATGGCAGAGAAATCCGAAGCTGCTTTAAAAGAGTGAAAGATTACAATCCAATAATATAAATAATAAGAGACAGGAAAATGTTGATAGAAGTAAACAAAAGTGTGTTGCAATATTATGTATTATCCTCCTATCGTATGCCTCGGTTTATTTCGCTAGATAAAGTTAGTGGCCTGCTTGATCAAAATTCAGTTCTTTGGGGGTGATGAATAATGCTACATAAATGCAGTCATGTTTCGATGTTTATCATCGCATTTCATCAGGCTTTAGTAAATGACTGATTATTACAATTATTAGAACTTACTCTTACCTACATCCTCTTTTCCCCTAAAACAGAATCCTAACGACATAAGTTATGCAAATAACACTGTGCTGATCGCAGACATACAAAGAAACGCGACTGTATTTAATTAAATCCTAATAATTCATTTACTAAAGCCTGACGAGATGCGTTGATACACATCGAAACATGACTGCATTTATGTAGCGTTGTTTCTACATCTTTGAATGTAATATCCTATAATAGAGTGTATATATATATATATATATATATATATATATATATATATATATATATATATATGAAGAAATATAGTCTTAAAGAGTGCTATATTTATGGGATAAAGTGCTCAATATCAGAGATAGATCATGTGAAGAGATAGAGTAAAAGGGAACATAGAAGTCAACATTTAGAGGCGTGGCCTGACGATTGCATCTAGCATGAAACAGACTGGCCGCTAATCACGAAAAGGACCCCCAATCTGTGGTTGACTGGGGCATGAAATGGCTTGTAAACTTTAAAGCCTCCAAAACGAAGCTGCTTTCTTTTACCCACCACAAAGAACCTTCCTTGCCTCCCATCAGAATCGCTGATGCCCAACTCCTCGAGAGCGCCTCGTTACGCCTGCTTGGTCTCACGCTGTCCGCTGACATGTGGTGGAACAAATACATTGAATCAGTATCTTCATCTACCGCAAGGAAAGTTGGTTCTCTGCGCCATACCAGAAAGTTATTCTCCTCTGAGTATTTCCTTCAAATTTGTAAGTCAACCATCCGTCATTTCATGGAATATTGCTGTCATATATGGTCTGGTGTCCCCGCGGTACGTCTCGAGGTCCTCGACAAAATCCAGAGATGAATATGCAATGCGATAGGTCCTTTTCTGGCATCCCGTCTACAGTCGCTTTCTCACAGACTCGCTGTGGCATCCCTCTGTCTCTTCTCCAAGTATTTTCACGGCAACTGTTTTAACGATTTGTTTTCGCTGGCTTCCAGACGGCATACATTTTAGCGCGATACTTGGCTGGCATCTCGGTTCCACCTTTTCACTATCGAAAAGGTTAAGTGTAACCGTCTCTTCTACTCAAACAGCCTCTTCTCTCGTCTTTGGAACTCGCTTGATCTTGCTTGCTTCCGTGATAACAATAATCTTCAAATATTCAAGTGTAATGTCAATTGACATCTGATAAATTGATCTTGTTCCCCGCCCTTCTCTGTATCCTTTCCTCAACACGCCTCGTTACTCTTGTTCTCAAACCTCTGTAAATCCTTGCGTGCCAGTGGCACTCACGCCTTGGTGAATTGCTTAAAAAAAATTAAAAAATATTTGCTATTTTTTCTATTAGCATTTTCCAGTATTTTCTATGCTCATATAAGCTGGATCTCGCAACACCAATATCAAACTGCAAACATACACGTCTATGAAGTTAGTTTAAATCACGTCAAAAGCTTCCAAATTAGCACGTCTAGACTTAAAGACATGTTTGCTATTTTCGGTGTAGAGATGGCAGGATGTATATTTTCGAGAAAAAGACCGTTGCACATCAGAATATAGGAGGCATCGTTTTTTTTCTTTCCTTTTTTATAAAATACAGACTATTATTTCTTTTCTTAAATATTAATCAATTGAAAGAAGAAATAATTTGAGAAGATGACATTATGAATTTATTTTTGTCTATGCCAGGTTCCAATTCGTAATTTGGGGCGACATATAACAGGGTCATTTTATTGATATTCCGACGTAATTGTGAAATTCATTCAATTTACACTATATAAGGCCATATTATTTTAGAAAGTTTTGAGTTTTTATAGTAAAATATGGAGCTGCACTTTTACAGACGAACCAGTGATATTTATTAACCACTTCCAACCGATAACAGAAATTTAGATCAATATATTCGTGTTTTGCAATTCAAGTCGTTATTTCTTTATGATATGCAATTATCAGCAAGCAACACTTGTAATAAGACAGAATGTACATTCGTCAGCAAGAGAGACTATTATTTTTTAGTGGCAGTGTATTTTAGCTCAGACTTTTTGAGGCTGACCTTTAAGGTCAGATGGTAGACCAAATAAGGATGTCAATTTTAATTGGCTGAGCCGAACGTGGATATGTTAGAGAGAGAGAAAGGGATTTCAAGTTTTACACGTCGAAGAATGCAGGCGTGTTAATTTCATGCGTGGAAACTGCTCCCCGGGGGATGGGATAGCAATCCGACTGGCTAGTTACAAAATGCACAGTCGACGTTATTAATAAAATAGATATGTTAAAAAATCCCTTTTGTTAATGTTTTCATTTTACCACCGAAGAAACCAAATAGCGATCACCCGACCGAGAGAAGACTGCCGAGAGAGAAGAAGGCGGTTTTATTGCGGAATTGACCCCGTCAACCAAAAATACCTCCACAGAAGAGAGTTGGGTATACATTATAAGTGATAATGTAACATAGATATCCCTAAATGCATCGAAATAGCAAAAGATGGATCCGCAAAGCTAAAAAAAATGTTAAGAAACAGGAAAATAGTGATTTTCCAAGTAGCTTAAATGTGGCACAAGGCCGAAAGTAAGGGGGCACCCAGTGAAGATCGAAGTCACTACTCAGTAGTAAATGTTCTAGTGAGATTCATATATATATATATATATATATATATATATATATATGAAAACATATAGTTTTAAGGTTGCTATATATATGAGATAAAGTGTTGAATATCAGAGATAGAGCATATGTAAATATAAATAAAAAAGTGAACATTGAAGTCAACACTCAGGACTGATGATTGCGTCTAGCATGAAACAGTGCAAATTAATTGAAAAAAACACGAAGAATTCCGTTATTATTTACCTATTTTTTCATATTTTTCCAATGAAACATGAACCAGTGCACATGTTAGTACTTCGTATATCCATTCCAGGAAGTTGTTCCTTTTAGATCGACCACAGATTCTAGATTGGATTTAAATCGGGAGAATTTTCTGCAAATTTTCTGCAAATTTTCTGCAAATTTTCTTTGATTTGCTTACCAGTAAACTTCCTATTGTGTTCGTGCAGCGTTACAATTTTCGTACGTTTCCTTGGAGTAACGTCTACCGCAGACAATGGCTGTAAGACAACTAATCGACAGTCGAGAAAATAATGTCAGCGCTTCATAAAAATATGATTCAATCACGAATAATGCATTACTTTTTAGGCCAAACAAATTTCATCATACACCCCCAAAATAGATTCATATTACTGCACAGCACTGAAAATAACCTAATCAGAGGAAAAAATAGAAATCGATTACACCCTGTCATAAAAGTGGGTCTAAAACTGACCGTATGTGGAAAGAAAGGAAAATAAAGCGGTTGTTTCAATTAATTTGCACAAGTGTATATATATATATATATATATATATATATATATATATATATATATATGTGTGTGTATATATATATATATATATATATATATATATATGTGTGTGTATATATATATATATATATATATATATATATATATATATTCCTGTGTGTATGTGTGTGTGTGTCTATGTGTTTGTGTGTCTGTGTGTGTATGTGTGTGTGTGTCTATACTTTATAAATTCCATTTATGGTAAAAGTTATATTTCTAAATGAACGGTTAAATAAAGAGACTGCTCAATGCAGTTTTAAAGAGACGAAAATGTAGGTAAATATATACGATATAAAATATTAGAAACACCAACCCAGAATGCTTTCATCACGCATTTATTTTTTAAAAGTGTATGAATATTTGAGAAATCGTATTAAAGAAAACATGTGACCTCCGTCTGTTTAAAAAAAAATGAAAAACGGGACATCTACTCAAAATGGCTTTTAATAATAATAATAATAATAATAATATATATAATAATATATATATATATATATATATATATATATATATATATATATATATATATATATATATATATATATATATATATATAGTTAGTTAATGAATTTATTTGGTAATCTCTATGGATAATTCCAAGGAGGATGCAATCCAGTGATTAGAATAAGTTTACAAAACAACATTATTATTATTATTATTAGTAGTAGTAGTATTACTTTGGTTCTTTGAAAAAAAATTAAAATTTTGAATCTGTCTATATTTCTGAGATGAGGTATTATGTACACATGGCACAGTGGTTAAAGGCGTTAGTTAGATCCAGTGACAGGACCCAAAGAGTGTGATTTCAATACCTGGTTAAGGCGGTGGAGAACTTAACAGGAGATAATTGATAACTGACATCCATTAGACATGACACGTGTCACGAGAAGAGTCTACCCCAGTGTGCAAAATAAAGGTTTCAGTTCGGTATTCCAACCACCTGAAGAAGGCCGGAGCGTACAACGGCCGAAACGTTGTTATAATTATGGCGACAAAGATGAGGACAATAGTCCGAATAATGTAAATAGTGAAATTTTGAAATTTAAATTTTTAATTGTTAGTCGTTATTAAATAATACTAATAATATTAGTTTTATGTTATTTTTATTTTTATAATTTTTTTTTATTTTTATTTTTCTCATTATTATTGGTATTCTTTAAAATAATGTCCAGTGTTTTAATTGTAAATTTTTATTGATCTGTAATCTTAAATTTCGCTGTAGTCATGCCTGTATGATAAGTTGTTTTCCCTCCCCACCCCGTTTCCCTATTTGTTTTCTATTCTGTCTTATTTCTTTTTTCTTTACCTTCTTTTCTCTTTCGCTTTCCCTCCCCTTTTTATCTTGTGAAAAACCTAGATAAATAGGTTAACATGTCTGGTCTGGTTTCTTAATAAAGATAGATATAAACGTCTTCCTATCTCTCCTTTCCCTCTCTAATTTCGATTACATATCTATCGTCTTCCTCCTCCTCCTCTCTCTATCATCTTATACCAACTTAAACCTGCCTCCTCAAACACATGTGTGCATAAATTTAAAATAATAATATGTAAATTTTTAAGCCTGTAAAAATTTGTGACCCATATTTTTGTAGGAAAATGGAGATCTGAAGAATTAGGACCAAAATCACAGTCCTAAAGAAATAAATTATAATCACATGGGTCCTTAAAGTTATCTGTTTCTTATATATATATATATATATATATATATATATATATATATATATATATATATATATATATATATATATATATATATATATGAAAGTGGACAGCAATGTTAACACCGATTGGCAAGAGTCTGATTCATACTTGAACACAATCTTGAAACATACACAAAATAAAAACAGTAAACTCACATATTCGGATTTTGCTTTGTCTTTTCCACATTTTCATCATATATATATATATATATATATATATATATATATATATATATATATATATATATATATATATATATATATATATATTGTTGTTGCTAAAAACAGCCTATTTGTAAAAACTCAATGCCCCATGTATAAATACATCTGCAGTGACTCTAATCTTTTTCTACATTTTGGTGTATTGTAATTGTTATTGGCTGTTTGTAAAACAAAGGAAATTTTAACAATTCTATGTCGTCCATTCTTGCGTGACGGCTTTGTATAAATAATTATTTTTTAAATGTTCATTAATTTCGGGTTGATTAAAATGTTTGCATCGTTTGCCTCATAATCTCTTTAATCTTTTTATTAGTTTTCTGTTACTCAGAATACCTTTTGGTAATTGGTAAAGTTTATTAAGATTTCAATTGGGAGCTGTAAACCTAAGACAACCATTTTATTAATTTCTTTTCAGAAGCTGTTTATGACAGTCACACTTGTCATCGTTTGCCGAACTTAATCAATTTAGTATCATTAAACGGAAAGATCAAGACATAAAAAGAAACACAGAGGTCGGGAGAAAATGAATGAACATAAGTCAGGGGGATTAATATAAACAGGGGAAGAGAACAATTGAGATCGAGGGAGAAAATTATATTAAATAAGGATCACAATGAGTTCATAAAACAGAACTTCAAACCATGTAGTCTGAAAATAATATCTAAGAAAATTTTAAAAATTCAGAAAATTAAAAAAATATACAATGATCTCAGTGACCCAAACACAATTTCAAGTGTCACACACACACACACACACACAAAAAATATCTGTCATCTTGCAATATTCACGAGGTTTCAATCGTTGTATGGTCCAGCCTTCTTCAGGTGATATACTTTGGAATTTCGAACCGAACCCTTTTTTTTAATCTAGTAGGGTAGATTGTTCAAGTCCCACGTGCCATGCATCTTTCGGATATCTCAGTATCACTTATTCCCCTTTAACACCTTCCCCGCGAATTATTTTGGAAAAAACGTTTCATTTTCAGACGAACTTTCAACTGAGGTACCTTGAAGTACCCGATCAGTGGCTAACACGTCTACCAGACGTATAGATCGATAATTGGACACGTTTCAAGCTCAGAAGGGCATAAAAAGAATCATGATCGATGTATAAACAAGTGTGTCTCTGTTTTTTTGGCGTTATGTTTTGGGCGTGTTTATTTGTCCGTCTCTGAAAAATACTTTCGGTAAAAAAACGTACGGACATGTCTACACCAGGGAAGATGTTAACTTAACTCTCCTAGCTATTGTTAGTATATGCTGTAACCAGGTATTGAACTCAGAGCACTTTGGATCAAATCACGGGATTCAACCAATGCTTTTATCCATTGGGTCATGTATCTTTGAGGACCAGGTGTCTAAATATGGTAATAAGGATGTGGACAGTCCAGTTAACAGTTTCAAACTCTTTCAAAATGCAAGGGTCAACTTTACTGTGTATTGATACTTTTGTACAGAACTAATCTTCTAAAAGGTTTTTAATAATCAATATTTTTATATTCTGACACAAATGAATTGCACCCTGTCCGATGACAAAAGATGCAAGTGAGAGATAATAAACTCTACCCGGTATATGCCAGGTAAGTTTATTTATCCAGTCGCGCCACTGCAGACGAGTTGTGACACAAGGTCGAGTTTAATGTGAGGAAACCGAGCGCGTACACTTCAGCAAAGGACAAAATTCCTCGAGCCCCACAACTGTCGATTGCGCTGGCCTAGGTGCGAGCACTGATCCCTCTCTCTTGTGCCATGAGATCGTGATATATTCGGACAGCTGTTCTCCAGGAATGGGAACCTCAACTGAGACGCACTCTACCCGAAGTCTGAGACGCAACTGGGAGATAAAAACTTACCAGCTATGTGCCAATTAAGTATCGTCGAAAGAAAGTGAGATCGAGTGACAGAACTAATTTCAACTCGGAACTAATTTCAACTCGATGTAACATAAAAGTTATTACTTTCCATGAATTCCTAAACAAAATGCAATTTTCTGCAACTTTCATTAATTCGTTCCGAGTTGAAATTAGTTCCGTGTTGAATTTAATTCTGCACTCTGTAGAATCTTCTATGGTTAGATTACTTTGAAATGTATAGAACGTTCACATCTTTCAAGAGCTGTATTTGTAAATGCGCAGTTCATAGCGAAAATGAACGTTAAACTAATTTATTTTATTTTTTACAAATCATCTGTTGTTTTTGTTTAATATGTGGATGAGAATCGTTTATTCATAATGTGTGCGGAACATAATCCCAAATTTATTCCACTAAAGGTTCTGCTATCACATGGTGATCACGTGCTATACGGAGAGAATGCAGAACTAATTTCAACTCGGAATTAATTTCAACTCGGAACTAATGAATGAAAGTTGCAGAAAAGATGAATTCTGAATTATTTTATCAACTAAGGATTTTTAATGCTAAATTAAAAAATTAACACCAACTCATTACATTTCGTTTAGGAATTCACAGAAATTTATAACTTTGATTTTAAATCGAGTTAAAAATTAGTTCCGAGTTGAAATTAATCCCGAGTTGAAATTAGTTACGAGTTGAAATTAGTTCTGTCACTCAGAGAGTGTCTTTAGTTAGTCTTTAACTTCCACTAAGTAAAATCCGTCACTTTTATAGCGTTTTGGGAGATCTAAAAAGGCTTGACAAATATTTCTTTATCTCGTTTCTGATTAACTAAAAAATGTTTTTGACAGCATGTGGCATGTTCTCTACTACGTCCGCGTCTGAAATCACGTGATCTGAATTTTTTTTATGACCTTGAACCGATTTTCATCGTTCATAATCTGGCGTATTTCCTAGGATACTTTTTAGGAATTTTTTTTAAAAACGTAGACTAAGCCTATTTTTAATTCTACAGGTTCAAGACGTTAAAATTGTTCACGGTAAATGTTTCTTTGAAATGTTAATAGAATCAGAAAATATAGTCTTCTTCAAATTTAAAGTCAACTTTCTCCTGGTTCTAGGAATTTTAAAATACATGTCACTTTCATTTACTTTAAATTTCGTTAGCAGTTATTGGTTGGACTTTTCGAATAGTTGGCTTTTGTAATACCATCCAAAAGAAATCAATAAGAAGAAAGAAAATATACTTACCTTTATCAATACTTTTCCAGAAAGTTAATATTTAGAATAAAAGTTCATAACATAGAAAAAGCGAAATATAAAAGAAGTTGGAAAGAAGAAACGAAGAAATCGGTGTATACAATCGATTATCGATTGAAATGTCTCCAGCATCTTTTAAGAAAAATAAAAAATAAATTTAAAATTCAAATTCAAAAAATTAAAATACTGAAAATGCATGTTTGTCTTTTTACCAATATTTCAAATCTACATTTGTTTTATTTTTGTATTCGTTGCAATCTAATTCTCAGATTAGATAGCTATTGGAAGTTTGTTTGTTTTTTTTACAAGAAGCGAATCGTTCTCATCTTCATTCATCAGAATTATTAAACCGGAGAGCAAGACATAATTAAAAAAAGAAAAAGAAAAGAAAAAAGAAACAATAATCAAGAAAAAACCTTTAGTAGATTTAAATTCGATTTTTCATGCTTATTGATTTTTAACTTGAAACTCCTGTGTTGATTAAAATATTTAGTGTATTAAAAATGTCGGCCATTTTTTATTAGGAATATTTTGTTTTAGTTTCAAGAGAAATAAATCGATGTTTGTTTACGTCAGTCAAATGGGATTCAAAAATAATAAGCGTATATATACGCCATGTTTCCCGTCTCGTTTACGTTTTGTTATACTTGAAATACGAACTTTGAATTAAATTTATTTTTGCAGTTTCTTTTCGCGTCTTTTTCTCTCCATTTCCATATGACATGTGTGATAAAATTATAACCACAAGATGTATAAAATCATTCAGCAATTTTTTTTAAATACTTCAAATTTCGGCTTAGGCAAACTCCACGTAAAATTTAAAGAAAATAAACCCACACCTATCATGTTTATCCGAGAGTATTATTTATAATATAATGTGTCGAAGTCTTTTTTTTATTTTAAAATATTCAGAAAATATATCATGGATTCGACTGTTTTTATTTTTTATTACTGCATTTGTAAAAACACTTACATAATCGGGCGAGTAGACTGTTGCATTTTATGTTCCAAAAATAAAAGTTTTATCCCAAATTCCTAATGTTTTACCGCCAGGAAATTATTTTTAATTAAACGCAAAATTCATAAATGCTAAATATTCACCATGTTTTCTGTCTTGTGTACATTTTATTAAAGCTGTGATAGGAACTTTAAATTAGATTTATTTTAAAAATTTCTCAAGTATTTTTTTATTTTCGCTTCATATAAATATGTAACGAAATTTAAAATCATGAAATAAATAAGGGTAATTTTTAAAGAAATGTTTTAACATTTTTTATTTGTTTTTAATTATTTCACAAGAAGTAAGACGACAATACCACTGAGATGCAAGTGGTTAATGAGAGTGAAAAAAGACAAGGAAATGTTAGTGAAGAGAAACGAACAAGTTAAAGTATTGATTAACTTGTTTTTTACGGCTTATCAACCTTTTGCAGATTATTTAAAGTCAGAAAATATTTCTAAATTGTAAAAGTTTTTTTGAGAAGATAATGATTTACCAATACACGTCCTCCTAATTAATCCATAGTTGGGGGGAAAAGAGCAGTTGCACATAAATAAAGATAACGAACACAACTGAAATCGAAAATTGACTCTCCGATTAACAATTCTGAGCAATTATAAATTACACCACCCATACATGCAACCTTACAGCACCTGGTATTCCCAAATAGTCACCCATCCAGATACTGACAAGGCTACACTTTGCTTAACTTCGGTGATCGTATGAGGAAAAGTGTTTCGACATGACAAGTTTCAAGAAGACAGAAAAATATCTACATAAAATTAAAAAAAATAAAATCTGTACCTATCCTTTTTAGGTTAGATCATCAGATCACCAAAGTTAAGCAATTTCGAGCCTGGTCAGTACCTAAGATGAGCGACCGCCTGTGAATATCAGGTGCTGTAAGCTTGGATATACCGGTGGTTTAATGGCTAACGTCTCGACATTGGAACTCGCTCCACCGTGTTCTAATTCCGGTTAGGTTCGTTATATTCATTTACATTCACTTATATTCAAAATATAATTTTGAAAGTTAGGGATTTCTCTTTTCTACAAGTTAAATAGTAGAAATTGTATCAGTAAATCATTTTTTCCAAAAATTCTTACAATTGCAAAAAATATTTTCTGGTTTTAAATAACCTACAATGCGTTGATGGGTCTTAAAAAACAAAATTAGTCTAAAGGAATATTATATTTTCTTGAAAAAAATAGTCCTGGGTATGACGATAAACTACATCCGGCAGCAAGGCCTCTGATTGGGAGATTGGATATTTGAGAAACGCGGAATCATTTCTTAATTGCCGTTGTTCTCATATTCAATCAGACTCGGGGTGGTAGCACCTGCTAGGGTCCCAGCTATGTGCAAATAGCGAACCCTCAAACAAAAAAAATTATGATAGTGTAAAAATGCATTTTCTTAGTAAAACTATCATCAATACCTATTTATAGTAAAATTACCATCAATTCATTTTAAAGCAAAACGACCAACAATGCGTTTTATTTGTAGTTGAAGGCATACAATTGCGGTCAAAATATTTAGTTGAATATTTATATTTCTGCATTAAATAGGCCATAGAGGTATTGATATGCCACTAAACAAAATCAATCAATCAAACAATCAACATGAAATAAACCTTTCATGACAGTCAGTTATGTGCCATGCGTGATAGACGCTTATCGATCATGTATCTTTCGATATTCAGAAAATATAGCGTCAATTTTATAGCAGATTATTGTCCTCATCTTTGTCGGCATGTTAGTTCCATGTCCCATGTCTAATAGATGTCAGTTATTAGTTATCTCCTGTTAATTCCCCTCTTCAAGTTCTCCACCGCCTTAACCAGGTATTGAACTCACACTCTTTGGGTCCTGTGCCATGTGTCCTTGAGGCACAGTGGATAAAGGCGTTGGTTAGATCCAGTGACAAGGACCCAAACAGTGTGAGTTCAATACCTGGCAGTGGAGAACTTGGAGTGGGGAATTAACAGGAGATGACTGACATCCATTAGACATGGCACGTGGAACTAGAACAGTCTATCCAAGTGAGCGAAATAAAGGGTTCAGTTCGACATTCCAACCACATGAAGAAGGCTGGAGCGTACAATGGCCGAAACGTTGGGATAAACATGGCGACAAAGATGAGAAGAATAGTCCGAATAATGTAAATAGTGTACATAATACCTCATCTCAGTAATATAGACAAATACACTTTTATAGCATTTGCACAATCTCAAATGTGTGACGAATTTATAAACTAAGAGAGTCATAATTGTGTTTTTTTTTTAAATTACTTTATAATTTTGCCGGTGTAAATATCTACATTAAAAATGAAAGAAAATGAAAGCACACTCTCCATTATCAATAGAATGTGATATTATAGTATAATCTTAAAATTAAGTTCTTTGTAGGTGTTAGAACGTCAAACATGGCGATCAAACATGGCGAACAAACATGTTATGAAATGAAAATGGGACACGCAACGTACACAGTGTGAGAAGTATCAGTGCATGTTCACTAATGAAAATCAATTGAATTAAAGATGTATTTTCTGAATAAATATTTCCAGAAATTTCATAAGCAAATGAACAACCATGAAGAGAAATTTTAAAGACATTGCATTTCATCTGTAGTAAAACCTTATGCGAAATAGAATGAGCGACAAATATATTGTATTTAATCTACTTGAATCGCGTTTTTGATTAAATATCATTTCTTTCTTTGTGATAAAACTTTGGGAATCGCGTTTGATTAAAATTATTATCTTTCTTTATGGTAAAACCTCAGACATGACAATTCACCATTTATATCTGGAATTTAAAATGAAAAAAATAACTCACAAGATTCTATCACTGGTTGTGCAGATTCAATAATAATGAAAAAAAGTGGATTTTTTTATATATTTTCTGAATAATCTTTTAAAGATAATTCGATATATTATACCATAATATTATTTTGAAGTAAGAATGATAGATATGGCATTATTTCTTATGTAGATATTTTCCTCAGTGAACAACCAGAAATATTTCTAAAAGATTTACCATTATTTTTTTCTTGACTGAAAACTTATTTCGTGCGAAAATGAAAAGACGAAAAAAAATTAGAATTGCCACTAAGATACAAGGGGTTACTGAGTGTGAAAGAATAAGAAAATGAAGATCAGTAACGATTGAGAACGATACAAAAAGAGAGATACAGAAGACAGAAGATAATGATTGACATTGCATTTAAATTTTTAGATATCAAAACTGGCTGAAAGGCAAGGAGCTGGAAGAGACTTCCACAAGCGAGAATCAAAGAACTTACGGTGATATCTAGCCAATTCAACATTTAAAATAGCCTCCAAACTGCTACTGTTCTTAACTTCATAAAGTCTAGGTACCATAGAGGAAATAATAATTACCATGTAAATATTTATAGAAAAGTCAAAGAATTACGTCATTGGAAAAGATATATGAAGCTGAAATGCCAGCTCAAGAATAATAATATTGCAGATTCTTCTTTGTACTTTATCAAGAATCTCTAAATATACAGCAGGAACACCAGACCATATCTGGCAGCAATATTCAAATATTCAAATTTTTATAAATATGTAAGACAGATTCTGGAGAGAAAAATTGCCGAACAGTTCTTTCTTAGCAGCAGACATATCAGTTGTTTGTAAAATATTAATATACTAGCTTAAAAGCCGCCCTAGGTGGCATTTAAGCTAGCAGCTGCGGAGGGCGCTTAATTGGACATTCATCACAATAGGTAGGGAAGAGTAGATGCGATAGGCAACAGTAAACTACAGAAGAACTCAAATTTGATAGCTGTATTTAAGTATTGTATCAATATTTAAGCTTACCTTTAAAATTTTAACAACATTTCTTCTGCCATCACTTAATTTAAAGACAATTTGATGTACGCCGGTCGTTACATGCCATACAAAGAATTATTTTTATTTCATGGGTGACTTTCGCTGGATTTCGCAATTAATTTCGATTATTTCCATATTTATTTCTACGTTATAAAAATTGTTATCGTACAAAAGAATTCGTCGTAAAAAATCAGGTAAAAAAATATCACGTTAAAAAAAATCACATTAAAAAATCACGTAAAAAAGGAAAATCGCCGAAAACAATCGTAGTAATGAAAATTTGAGAATCTAAAATTTCAGAATTACGGGTCCGGATCCGGCCCGGAGTAAAGTCGAAAACACGGACAATTTTATTTTGAAGCACTAATTTATTCATTTGAACATGCGCTAATGAAAGTTAGTGTCCCTTTAATTTTTTATCAGTAGAAGCCAAGATGGCAGAATCCGAAAACAATCGCAGTAATGAAAACTTGGGAATCCAGAATTACAGGAATGCAGGTCCGGAAAGTTTTTAATTTGCCCATGGTATCGGCCTGATTCCAAAATGGTATCATATGTTGGTTTGGTTTGGTTTGGTTTATTTTGTTTTACGGCATATCAACCTCAATGGGTTATTTAATACCGACAACATTTATTATTGCAGGTAATATTTTGATTTGTCAAAAATATGATTCTCGTAAAATTTTTCCTTCAAAATTGTATTGCTGGTAATAATTTTTTTCAAAAAAGTATTGCTAGTAATAGTTAACTATTTGCTCATAGCTGGAATCCAAACAGGTGGGTCAGTATGAACCTGGGAACACCAGCAATTAAGAGGTGGTTCCACGCTACTCAAAACCTTGCTGCTGGATGTAGTTTATCATCTTACCCAGAACGCAGATGTAGTTTAACGTCTTACCCAGGACGGATGATATGTTGGGCTACGGCTTCTAGGAGTAAAGTTGGAAAAGTGTGACACAGTGACTCACTGACATTCGCATTTATTATATAGATGTCGAGATTTCTGGAAACATTTATTCAGAATATATACCATTATTGAAATTGATTTCCATTATTGAACGTGCACTGCCCCCTTCTTTCATCGCGTGCGTTCCTTGTCGCATTTTATGTTCACATGAAACTGATTTCTATCTATGTCTGACTTTTTTTTTTAAGTCAACCCCATGCAAGGCAGTAAAGCGACTAAGACAAAAGCAGTTACTCGCTGTGAAATAATTAGAAAACAAACATTACTAAGGGGCGAGAACAATGGCAGAGTAACCAGGAAGGCAGTAGATAGCGACTGACATTGCATTTAAATTTCTGAAGATTAAAGTTGGCCGGGAAGCTTGGAGCCGGAAGAGAGTTGTACAAGCGAGAAGTGCGAGAAAAGAAATGAAATAGTTTACGACCATATCATATTGAAACACCCGTTCCCGTACGATCTCCGAAGTTATGCAATGTAGTCAGTACTTAGGAACTTGGGAATAACAGGCGTTGTTAGCTTGCATGTGCAGGTGGAATGACGTACGAATACATCACGTTGAAACAGCACTTCCCTTACGATCACCGAAGTTAAGCAGTGTCGATATTTGTCAGTGCTTAGATGGGTGACTGCTTGTGTATACCAGATGCTGTAAGGTGCAAGTGATGCAATAGATAACGAATCGGAATTGTTAATAGGAGATCTGAGTTCCAGGTCCAGCCAGGTATGCTATATTCTCTTGCGACAAAATACCCTTAGGAAAGGTATAAATCCACCTCTACTGCTTCAAGCTATGGATTATTAACAACACTTGTATCCGTAGAGCATTGCTATCTAAAAAAATCTTACAATCTAAACATATTTTCCGGTTTTAAATAACCTGAAAAGAGTTGATATGTCGTAAA
Organism: Acanthosepion esculentum; assembly: GCA_964036315.1. NCBI lineage: Eukaryota > Metazoa > Mollusca > Cephalopoda > Sepiida > Sepiidae > Acanthosepion > Acanthosepion esculentum. The sequence goes on from OZ038498.1 coordinate 91,020,803, forward strand.
AAAAATCAATCAATCAAATCTCTCTCGCTAGCTCGAAATATGTTTGTGTATATGTGCATGTTGTAAAAACAGAATAGACAAATGATGCCTAATATATTTACTCTGTTTTTCCGAATACAGTTCTTTTATTGTCCTTTTTCATCACTTCCGCTTACTCCTTTTTGTTTCACTCTCAGTAAACAAGGCAGTTCATTGTCTCTGGATAAGTATCATTAGAACCTGCATTTCGGGTCAATATAATTTCAGTATTTGTTCTTGGTAATTTCTCGTTAGTAAGCAGTGACCCTGTGCAGCAAGCATAAAAGCCTTCTCTTTCAGCTTTTAACGCTGCACTCCGTAACCACTGATGGGTAAGCGGTTTGTCTACATCCGTTTGTTTGGTACACGCAGAATATTCACAATGAAGTCGTTTGCCTTGTCATCGTTTCTGTATCTGGACGATTACATTAGCTTTTGCTTTCTTTTTCTTAAGGTTCTTTGCCGCTGCAATAGATGTATTATGTTTTACTTGCATTTCTTCACCCAGTCGAAATTCTATTTATTATTATTATTTTCTTTGATATCAGGTGTTTACACATTTCTTTCCTGGTCCCGCCCAGGGACCTAAGGTTAGAAATGGCATCATGACACTTTCCACTGCAAAAAAAAAAAAAAATAATTACATAGATAAAGCCCTTCGTAAAGTGTGGGCTGTACTTGTCAGAACAATTTTTTGTATCTCTTTGAGGCATGGACTTCCAGGGATCCCTTCAATCAGCCTACTGGAATCTTTTCCAACCAGTCCAAGGGCTCCAACT
>OZ038498.1:91026599-91229099 GCA_964036315.1 Acanthosepion esculentum
AGCTATATAAAAGCTTTAAAATACGTACTGCCCTACAGACAGTTTCCTTTGTCTTGCTGGGGGTATTCTTTTTCAGATAATGTCTTATCCAGTCATAGATTAGTTGTCTTGCAATCGGGCTGATTGTGAACGTATCTGTATATGGAGGCTGTTCAAACTACAGAAGTCAACTTTCCCGTGTTACTTTAATCCACAACACTAGAACCCATTCATCATGAGGGCAACTGACCTGCTTCAACTGAAAAGAAACGTTACGAGTTGCATTCAAGAAGTTTCCAGACCTTCTGTTGGATTATTAATTATAATTTACTTAAATTATTGTAGTTTTAATACATTATTGACTTGCCAACTTGTGTTATTCCAGATTGAACACTGTTGAAAAATCTGTTTGAATACACCCTACTAAATGCTGCTTGTCATATCGGACAGGTTTGCAGAATGCAGTCAGGTCGTGAAGACAATTTGGAAGATCACTATGCAATAGAATATTTTGTTAAACGCTACAGAAACGTATTAAATACCTCAGGCTGATTGGGGATTTCCGCTGACACAAGAAGTTCAAAGATGGTGGAGAGGATGTGGAAGTCGATGAGGGATGTGCAAGGGAGACAGTATGGACGGGGAAATCAGAACATCAGAGTTAGGTTAGAAAATTTGCAATTTTTTGGATCTAGATTGCTATGTGTCCCTAAAGACAATAAGAATACAGTTTGGAGTTGGTGTAGCAACTGTACACAGAATTATTCATGAAGATCTGAACATGCGCAAAATTTGTGCAAAGTTTGTTCCCGGGGTGCTCATTGACGAACAGGATTGACGCGTTGGTGACAGCAAGTGGATGGTTGATAGTCATCAAAACTAATCCTCACTCTCCCTAGAGTCCCCAACTTGAACCCTGTAATTTTTGGTTATCCCTCAAACTGAGGATGAATCTCAGGGACTGTTGTTTTAAAGACACTGAGAAGATGAAGCAAGCTGTGACAAGGGGCCTGGATACCTTAACTTTAGATGACTTCCAGGGCGTCTTCGGGATGTGGCTGGAGCGTTATAACAAGGGCATTATGATCAGAGGATCCTAATTTGAAGGAAATTAGAGTTATATGCTTCGCTGAATTGAAGACTCAAAACGCACCTCATAAATTGCGCGAAGAAGTATATATATATATATATATATATATATATATATATCATAAATTGGTTTCCCAATATGGTTTTAATTGATTTGTTTGCTTAACGGAATATCAACATCTTATGGGTCATTTAATACCGAAAATTAATTTTCGAGGGAGCTTTGAAGTAATAAAAATATGATATGTTCTTCTGCTATCACAATTGAATACATGGTAGATGATTCACAGCTTTTGATCATATACATATTTGTGTGAACATAATTACTAGTGGTGGTGATATGGTTTTGTCACCCTGTAGTTTTGTTGAACTTACATTTTGGAGTACAGATTGATTTCTTTAAGAAATTGTAGGGTATTATATGGATTAATTTCGTAAAAATGTTTATTTTAGTTGTTTGGTTAGTGAATTGATTATGTTTAGCGGCACATCAACACTTCTGTGGGTTATTTAAAGCAGAAATCTAAATACTTTGAACGCAACTGTATGCATTCAACTACAGATAAAATATATTTCTGCTCATTTTGCTATATGTATAATTGGTAATTTTACTATAAATATGTATTTTATGCTTTCACTGTGTTTTGCTTTTGTTTGGGGGTCACTATTTGCCCATAACAGGTGCTACCACCCAGGGTCAACAACTAAGAGGTGGTTATACGCTCCTCAAATCGTCCAATCTCCCGATCAGAGACCTCACTACCGGATGTAGTTCATTTTTGTACCCAGGACTTTCATCGGAATAGTATTTTTTTGTTTATGAATATATTTAGAGGGATACTAACTATATAAATCAACTTTACGTTTCCATGGACTAAAAAAATTTGGATGTATTTTAGGCAACATAGTAACTACATCAGTCGTATAACGTCATACATGTGACCAGAAATTTTACATAAATAATATATTGAAAATGCATTAAATTTGAAGTCTTCAGACCAGGTTCATACAACATATCACCGTTCCTAATAGATAGATAGATAGATAGATAGATAGATAGATAGATATGAAAAGAATGAGCTTGCTAGCGAAGAAGAAGAAGAAGAAGAAGAAGAAGAAGAAGAAGAAGAAGAAGAAGAAGAAGAAGAAGAAGAAGAAGAAGAAGAAGAAGAAGGAGGAGGAGGAGAAGGAGAAGGAGGAGAAGAAGAAGAAGAAGAAGAAGAAGAAGAAGAAGAAGAAGAAGAAGAAGAAGAAGAAGAAGAAGAAGAAGGAGGAGGAGGAGGAGGAGGAGAAGGAGAAGGAGGAGAAGGAGAAGAAGAAGAAGAAGAAGAAATGATGATGAATGAATTTATGAGGTTGCTTTGGTGATGCATAATGACACACTGGACGCTAAACATTTTTAACTGGCGGTTGTATTTCTCTATTATAAGACTGCTACGGATGAAACGCCCGAGAGTTGTTTTTTTTTTCATTTTGTCATTCAGTTACTCTCTATTTATACATAATAAATAATATTGCATTTAGTTTGCATAATATAACCGGATCCCTCTTTCCTTCAAAAGTTATTAGGAGTAGATAGACGAACCTATCGCCCAGTTCGCGCTCCTTTTTAGTTGAGACTTGGAAGTGGACTATCTTCTTCTTTAGAAATAAATACCTGTATTCATCTGTATGATTTGTCTATCAATTGGAGAGGGGAATGTTTTTGCATTCTGTCCAACAGGGATTAAAATCAAAAGTGGGTATGGAGAATTTAACACTCACAAGTTATATTGGAGTGAAGGGAAGGAAGAGAAAACTCATCGATTAACTTGCCTAATGATTTTGTATGGATGAATGTGAGAACAAAGTCAAAATAGGATGATAAATGAGAAAGTCATGAGGAGCAACAAAACAGGAAGTGATGGAGAGCTATAACCGCCAATAATTTGAAGAATGAGTAGTTAAGGATTTGTAGAATAGTGGCTAAGAAAGATGGTAAAGAGCCAAAAATTACTTATAATCAGAAAATCAGGAAGGGTAGGAGAACCATAATCGTCTACTTCTTGAACGCACATGGTACACACCTCTCCGGTCATTTAAATAAAACGGTGGAGTACTGGATAGCGGCTCGGAATGAGGAATCGGAGAACCGAGTTCGAATTCCAGTCGAATCAATTACATTCACTTACGTGATAATACCCTTGGCAAAGGTATGAATTCTCGTCTTCTCCTCCCACAGCTTTTGGCAAATAGAAAGACAAACCGGGTTCTATATCCTTGGATGGTACTGGTCTACCGCAGAAAAAAATGGCAACCTACTCGTCAATCATGTATCGAAAGATACATCATCGCCTAAGCCTGTATCACGCATGGCACGTAACTGACTAACTGAGAGGGTTATCCCTTGTATTCTGTTCAGTATTAGGTTTCCCGTTCTTTTTAAAGTTTTATCATTCTTTGTCACCCCCGTTAGCCCCTTGCGTCTTAGTGGCATTATCGCCTTGCCTGGGGTGAATTGATTAATAACAAAGAAATAGAAAAAGAAAAAAGGATACTTATTTACAATACTCCCGGGCATATTGAGGGTAAAAGTGAAAGGAGAAGCCTATGTGAATGGATGGCAAAACAGGTGGCGGGGGCCTTAGCTAGGTAAGAAAACTGTCAAGAATGACGCGAGATAGAAGTTGTGGAGAGCCATGATCTTCTATGTCCTGATGGGATTCGTCACACAGAAGAAGAAGAAGAAGAATGAGAAGAAGAAGAAGAAGAAGAAGAAGAAGAAGAAGAAGAAGAAGAAGAAGAAGCGATAAAAAACAGTAATAAAAGTTCTATGTACCATGTTCCTTCAGAACGTGGAGAGCCGTGACCGCCATTTTAAAATTATATTTAAATCTGAGCGTTTCCTATATCTTCAGGGTTTCTTGCTATTAAATTGTAAATGGCGATTGTGGTATTTCTCTCTCAAGCCCTGCATATATCATCATCATCAGGTCGACATTCCCTGACACGCTGCCTCCATCCATTCCTGTCTTTCATTGCATTTGGGAACTCATCCAGTTTGCATCCCGTGTCTTCAATCAGATGGTCAATGCACATCCTTGGTCGATCTTGTGTTCTTTTTCTATGGGATGCTATCCAGAGTAGAATGTCTCCAGTTAGTTCTTTGCTACCCCATCAATGACCAGCAAATCTCAGTCTTTGTTGGCGTATTAATTTGTTGATGAGAGGTATGTTGCCCCAGAGTTCTTTCTTTGTTGGGTGATCTTTCCAGCATTTGTTTCGTGCTGCTCGAAGCATTCGTATGCAAGCACTGTCTAACCTCTTTTCCACTTTGGCTGTTACTGTTCAGGTTAAGGAGCCATATACAAGGACATACTCTACTGTAGCTCTGAAAAAAGTTTCTCTTCAGTTTGCTTGGTAGATTTGATTTCTAGAGTTTGATCATTTCATTGAGCGTTCTTCAGGCTTTTCTCAGTCTGATGTCGACATCATTCTCAGTGGAGGCAATATAGCTACCAGCCGTCTACTTGCTTGATGTTTTCTCCGTTCAGACTGTCGATGTCTCTTGATTCAGGCAGATGAACTCTGTTTTAGCCGCACTGCCATACAGTCCAGTCTCCTGGGTTAGATTTTCTATATTGTGAAGGAGTGACGTAGCGAATTTTAGATTGTCAGCTGGTATCGCTAGGTCATCAGAATAGTCAGCATCAGTGGGGTCTTCTCGGCTGTATAGTATTTACTTTTTTCGTTTAGTGAGAGGGAAGTCCTTATCTAGAGCTTTTCTCAGCACATAGTCAAGGCAGATGTTCAAGAGAAAAGGTGCAAATGTGTCTCTGAACACATATATAAAAATGACTATCTAGTCAAAACAGTTTGAAGAATTGTCTGCTAGAGACGAATGTCATGTGAGTTTCTTTTTCATTTTGTAATTTACTTATACTATTTATCTATGAATAAAAATGAATGTTGCATTTAACTTACATGATAAAATCTGACAACCTATCCAAAAAAGTTATTGTCTATATTAACTTTTAAGTAAAATGTTAACGACGCTTATTTACACTATTAACATTGAGATGCGGACTATTTATCTTTTCTGTTGTTATCATACGTTTTCGGCCGTTGTGCTCTCCCAGCTTCCCCTGGCGTATGTCAATCTGAGTAAGCAATAGGGAATTCCGAACTGGACTCTATTAAATATACGAGAGTATGCCATTTTTGGGCTTCCTTGTTACTTACTGTTGTGTCGGAAACCTACCACCCCTCTTGAAGATGAACTTGTCTGCTAGCAAAGACTTTATATAGTGGCACGTCGAGAGACAGAGGAGAGAAAGTTCTTGGCTGAGCTAGTTATAGACTAATCAGGCGATTTCTGTGCCTTTTACCAACCAATAAAACCCTTTTTATTGTTACGTGTTATTTGTCGTTTGTCTCTACAAACCCCAAACCAACATGATAACACTTACAATCTTCAAAAATTAAACGCAATATCAATCGCCATATTGTCTTCCTGAATTATGTTATTTTAATTCTACTGACCCCTTGTGTGTAAGTGGCATTATGCCTTGCTTTGGGTTAAATGATTAATAAAAATATACGCGTCTGTTCCCTAATACTTCTTAAAGCAAGATGCATAATTCTAAATCTGTCATGTGTCGTATTTTTGTTAAAGTCTGAAATTTCACAGCTGGACTTGTGTCCGAGGCGTAACTATATATAATATCCAACTTAAAAAAAAGAAATGTGATGGGAAAATATGTGGCCGCCTCATATTTACAAGTATCTGATTACACGGATGTGTAAATGCCGATGTATTTATAATGACGTGTCTGCTATCGGACATGTTGATTTATAGCTGATGGCTTTAGTCTGGAGTATTCAAAACGTCTTATTTTAGAACTCAATTTTGGAAGGATGAGTGTTTTTAAATTCTACTATATGATAATATTTTGTGGCTTGATAACCATTTTTTTTGAGTTTGCGATTTCTTCAATGTTTTATCAGCGAATAAACAGATTTATGTAAATTGCAAAATTGATGAATTTTTGAGACATTTTTTCTGTTATTTCTTTTTTGCTATATTATTTCTTTCTTTTTTGCTATTCTGCCTCCAACCTTTCTTTGTTTTTTCTTCTTTTCCTTTCATTCATTCTTTCTTTCTTTTTATTCCTTTCTTGCTTTCTTTTTTCCTTCTTTTTACCGCCTTTATTTGTTTATTTTTCAGTTGTTTTTTCTTTTTTTTCCTTTTTTTCACCCTTCTTTCTTTACCCACTTTATTTTTGTCTTTTATCCTGTCTTTCATTTTTTTTTCATTCTTTCTTTTTTCCTTTCTTTCTTTCTTAATTTATATATTTGTTTATTTATTTATTTTTCTACCTTTTCTTCTTTCTTTCTTTCTTTCTTTCTTTACCCTACCTTTCTTTCTTTCTTTCTTTTTTCCACATTTCTTTCTCTCTGTTTTAATTATTTCCTTCTTTCTTTGCTTCTTTCTTTTTCTCTTTTCTTTTTCTTTGTGTCTTTCTTTTTTCATTCCAATTTGCTTCCTATCTTTTCCACTTTTCATTCTTTCTTTTGCCATATTTCTTTCTTTTTTTTCCTTCTTTCTGTTTTCTTTCTTTCGTTCTTTATTCATTTCTTTCTTTTTTTCCTGTCTTCCTTTCTTTTTTCCTTACCGTTCTTTCCTTTTTGCCCCAACTTTGTTTCTTTTTACACTTTTCTTTCTTTTTCTTAATTTTCATTCTTCCTTTTTTTTGTTACTTTTTCTCTTTTGTTTCCTTTCTCTCTTTCACCGTCTTACTTTCTTCTTCAATTTTTCTTCTTTCTTTTCCCACACTTCTTTATTTTTTCCATCTTTCATTTTCCTTTATTTATGTCTTTCCTTCTTTCTTTCTTTTTTTCTTTTTCCCACAGTTCTTTATAAATTTATTTCTTTACTTACTTTCTTACGTTTTTCTTTTTGTCTTTTTTTTTCTCGCCTTTATTTGTTACTTTTCTTTCTTTCTTTCTTTTCCTCGGTTTTCATTATTTATTTATTTATTTTTCCACTTCAATTTTTTCTCATTTTCACCTTTCATTTTTCTTTCTTTCTCTGATTCTTAATTTCTTTACTTCCTTTTTTCCTTTTTTCTTTCTTTCTTTTTTCTTTCTTCCCTTTTCTTTCTTTCTTTTCCTCCTTTCATTCTTTCTTTTTTCCAAATTTCCTACTTTCTTTTTCCATCTTTCATTTTTCTTTCATTCATTTCAATTACATCATAATTCCTTTTTTTGGACTTTTCCTCTTTTTCTTAATTTTCATCCTTCCTTTTTTGTTACTTTTTCTCTTTTCTTTCCTTTCCTTTCTTTTTTTCTTGCTTTCTTTCTTTCTTTCTTCCATTCTTTCTTTCTTTCTTTCTTCCACCGTCTTACTTTCTTTTCCACTCTTCTTTCTTTTTGCCATTTTTCATTTTCTTTCTTTCATTCTTTCTTTCTTTCATTCTTTCTTTCTTTCATTCTTTCTTTCTTTCTTTCTTTCTTTTTTCTTTTCCCACGGTTCTTTATAAATTTATTGATTTACTTACTTTCTTACGTTTTTCTTTCTGTCTTTCTTTGTTTTTTCCACCTTTATTTGTTACTCTCTTACTTTTCTTTCTTTCTTTTCCTCGGTTTTCATTCTTTCTTTCTCTTTCCACTTTAATCCTTTCTTTAATCCACCTTTCACTTTTCTTTCTTTCTTTGATTCTTACATTCTTTACTTCCTTCTTTTTCTTTTCTTTCTTCCTTTTTCTTTTTTCACCTTTCTTTCTTTTCCTCCTTTCATTCTTTCTTTTTTTTCTAAATTTCCTACTTTCTTTTTCGATCATTCATTTTTCTTTCATTCATTTCAATTACATCATAATTCCTCCTCTTATTCTATTTTCATTTCAATTTTCCTTCATTACGAATTACATTACAACTTCTTCAAAATATAGCATAAGGTTCATTCTGTCACTCATTCTAAAAACATAGATTACCGTATTTTACAGCTTACAAGACGCTGCGGCTTGGAAGACGCACCCTAATCTTAGAAAGAAATTTCTAAGAATAAATGTCATTCTCATACAACTACACATTCACCATGCATGCCTCACATACTGGCGACACGTATTGTTTACATTAATCACTCGTCCGATTTTGTTTGTATGGCAATGATATACTAGTCAAGAGCTCCCAGTAAACAGAACATATTTAAGCTTGTGGCTCGGCTCCAGGAAGGTTTATAGTATTTGAAATACTTGTAACTAAGTACTGAGGTTACATCATATAAAATGCTGGATTAGATAGATTGCTAACATTATAGTGTAATGACTCAACATACAAATCCACGTTCCTATCAGTCAAGCCAATTAGGTGACCGTCCAAGCTTACTTGAGCCTGGGCATTGCATTACATTCGTCTTGGAAGACGCGCACGTATTTTTCAGGCTATTTGTTTTAGGAAAAAGCGCGTCTTGTAAACCGTCAAATACGGCATTAGATCTGACAATATTTTAGTCCCGTGAATTTGATACATATTTATTTTCTGTATTTTACTAGTTTCAGTAGTAGTAGCAGGAGTTTTTGTAGACGTCATTGTAGCAATGTATTAATTGCAGCAAGAAAAAGAGTGGTATACATAGTAAGAATTGTAATAATTTAATATAGCACGCGAACTCAAAATGTGACGCAAAAGTCATCTTTAAAGTGGGGCGCTAACTGACGCGGACTGCTAATAAAAATTGCTCAAGACTCCTCGATACCTTTCCTTTTAGAGGCATCTCAAAAAGGAGAGGTACTGTGGAGGCTTCAACCCTGATCCCGCTTACGAAGGAGAGGTAAAGCCTAGAGTGACGCCCTCTCCAATGAGATCGAGCTAACATTAATTTTCAAACAACTTACAAGCGTATTTTTCTATTAAATATCCTAAGTAATTCTTTAACGTATCTGCTAGATTTAGGTAACTTTGGTTGGCTGGTTTTTATTTGTGATAATTATACATTTACATATTGTATAGATTGGTGGCATCAATTTCAAATTTGCGTCATATTATTGACTTCTGTATTTAAAATTTTCAAAAAATATTTATCGGCAATATTCATTGTTACTTTCTTTTGTTAATAAATTCTAAACATTTCTAAACATATCGCTGTCTGGATCAGTTATAACAAATTTAGCATAGGAGATAAGGAAACTTAACACGTGATACGTTACGCAAGATCGACGTTTGTTCAACACTTTAAGATGCTACAAAAACAAAAGATTATCCTGAAAACTCATGCTAGGTTATTAAATAGTTTGGTCAAATCTAGACTCTTCAATGTATGTGAGGCATAGCATCAAACCTGTTCAAAAGTGTTTAAACCACCATCTACACCCTTGTGCAAATTAACTGAAACAACTGCTTTAGTTTCCTTTCTTTCACAATACGATCAGTTTTAGACCCACTTCTATTTTTCCTCAGATTAGTTCATTTACAGTAGTGTGCGGGAATATGAATCTGTTTTCGGCGTGTATGATTAAATCTGTTTGGCGTTGAAATATATTCCGTCATCCGTGATTGCATTAGATTTTCATCACGCCCAGACACTAGTGTATCGAATGTCGATTAGTTGTCCTACGACAATTGTCTGCGATGGACGTTACTCCAATGTGCGTACGAAAATTGTAACGATGCACGAACACAATGGCAAGCCTTACCAGTAAGCAAGTATTATAGATCGGCCAGGAACTCTTCTGATTTAAAACCAATCAATAATATGTTGTCAATCTGCACGGAACGACTTCTTGAAATGGACATACGAAGTACTAACACGTGCACTGGGTCATGTTTCATTAGAAAAATCCGAAAAAGGTAAATAATAACCGAATTATTCGTTTTGTTTTAATCACTTTTCACAAGGGTGTATATACAACAGCATTCTCAGATCAATGATTAAAAATATTTTCAAGAGCCAGAAACTTTCAGATTTTTAACAAAATACCCTCCATTATCAGCCAGTATAGACTGTTACTACAAAATCAGAAATCTATCATACATATTTATAAGTCTAACATTCGTTCATGCATCGAATATTACCGTCACATCTGGTTCTGTGATTCTGTTATATTAGAGTCTTTTGAAATGTTCATAGGCTGACTATGATATTCTCATGTGGCCAAATGAGGTTCATTTTTCATCGTAGTCCCCATTGCGATTCCCACCTTTCTTCCATCGGTGTTACAGAGCTTGGATCCCATTACTAAAGAAACTTTCATCCTGTTGGTAAAGAAAAAGTCAATAAAAGCAGATATGACCACATTATCACTGCGATAATGGTTCCCAGCCAAGTTTTTATCATGTCGGCCGACAGATGATTTGGGACAAATCAGGATAATAGCTACGGTGATCAGCCAGTTCGACAGAACAGTCATTGAATACAAAGAACTCGTGTGGCTTGTCGCGATGAAGCAAGACCACTCTCATCAGTGTTCCTCTTGATAGCATTTCGTAAATACCTCAGCATGTTGACACAGTACCCCTCTCCTTTGATGGTGTAGCCCTTATGAATATATTCAATAAACACTATGCTTTTGCTATCCGTAAAAACTGAGAATATCACTTTAAGCAAGGACACAGTGGATAGAGGCGTTGGTTAAATCCAGTGACAGGACCCAAACAGTGTGAGTTCAATACCCGGTTAAGGCAGTGGTGAAGAGGGGAATTAACAGGAGATAACAAATAACTGACATCCATTAAAAACATGGCACGTGGAACTAGAACAGTCTACCCCAGTGAGCGAAATAAAGGGTTCAGTTCGACATTCCAACCACCTGAAGAAGGCCAAAGCGTACAACGGCCGAAACGTTGTAAAAAATATGGCGACAAAAATGAGGATCAAATTTGATATTCAAAAATTGAAATGCATTGTCAATCGTTATTTTCTGTTTTCTCTTATTCCGTTTTTATTGTTCTTTCTCCTTAATAATTTCTTTGTCACATTCCTTCGCACTCAGTAACCCCTTGCGCCTTACTGGTTTTATTGCCTTGATTGGGGTGAAATTATTCAGAAATATCATTACAAATTAACAAAACAAAGAGTATTAAACTACTTTAACACTTTTTTTAGCAGCAACAACCATTAAAATGTATATTAAATGTTTCTCAGAGAAAATGACGATGAAATGAAAATATTTGGGCGTAGGTAATGGCTCCTCCCGTTGCTGCTACACAGTAACTACTTATTTAAGACATTGCATATTAAGAAAGACAATATTCGGAAAATGCTATTGAACTTCCAACGTCATGATCTATTATTAATTCTGACAGAGAAGAAGTACCCTTATATCTCCAACAAGATCAGCAGATGTCACGAATCTTATTAGTCTTTGTTCATTTTGAAAGCAAGATGGAAACATCTTGGACATATTTTGCGAATGGATCCTGAATGCCTAGCTGACAAAGCCACGAAGCTTTACTTTAAAAAGACTTTAAAAAGTTCAGAGGTCATCAAAGAACAATCATAGTAACAACGCTGAACAGAGAAATACAAAGAACAAGGCAGAAAGAACCCACTTTTCGTTTGGAGAGGTTTGCAATCAAGGACGATCTGTAACAAATCCACAAACTTGAAAAGAACAGAGAAGGCTGGCAAAATATTGAAGAATTAGTATACAATGTCACTGAAGATGAAAGAACAGCTTAAATCGAAACAGCTACACTACCTTAAACAAAAGGTTCGGAAGGAAACGTTTATCAATAATAAAAAGAGCAACAACTGCTGATAGACCTGAGAAGTCTTTTCTCATAATAAAGACGTATTTTATAAATTTCAACCCACCGTAGTACTAATTGTTCGCTCAATGATTGGCGAATGTTTGCTATATGGAAACGATTGTTTTCACTGTTACTCTTTCGTTTGCCTTTATTCTGTTTTTTTTCTGTTCTAATTTGGTTATTCTTGTTTTTATTTTCATTCTTCCTTTTATCATTTTTCTCCATTCTTTTTTTCTGTTTCCTTTAATTCTCTGCAAAGTTTCTTCTATTTTCTTACAGCTTTATTTTGTTTCACTCCCAATCTTTCATGGCGTTATAGGGTTATTTCACTTTCAATGTCACTGAAAACTGTGTGCCCATGTTGAAAACGAACTGACGTTAATTTAAAAAGCACTTTTTCAGAGTCATTTCAATTCCCTGAACGCAATAACCTGACATGGTCTACAAAAGTCTTGACATATTTTACACTCCGCAGCACCACCCACGTCGATAAGATGTGTCATTTCAAAATGCGCATAAAAATCTTCATCCTAATTTTTATATTTAATAATTTGCCAGTTGAAGTTCGAGTTCATTTGGATGCTCTGTTTCACACAAGTTGACGCTAATCATTTTTTTTTCTTGAGCCATTTCCCAAATCTAAAAAAAAAAGAAAAGAAAAGAACGAAATCTCCGATGCATCACAATTTTTGATGCTTGCAGTGATCAAACGCATCGATGATGAAAGAAAAAAAAATGAGAGATTAAGTCAAAATCTCACTCATATCTGAAAATGGACAAATAATTGGCTGATTTAGCTTTGTCCCCATTCTGGTAGAACGAAGCTGTCAGTATTTTTTTCATACGTGTATTGCGATAGATATAGATCTCAAAAGTCATTGAACAGAAATATATGCATCTTATTAATCTCGGATCAATTTATAGTGGGTTGGTGCATAATTATCAGGCGCTTTAAAACTATATTTATTATGAAAAAAGAAACGTAATTCAACAATAAGATTTTTAAATGATTATGATTATCATCACGCATCTTTATCATCTGAAAATAAAATAATATTTTTATTAAAAAGTAAACAAAACAGCAATTTTTATTAACAAATAACTCGCCTACAAAAATGCCTGATAATTATGCACCAACACAAAGCTTGTTCGTTTTTTAACTCGCTTTTCGATTATATTAAATTATTTCCGTATTAGCTTTGAAGCATATGATCGCATTTAATGAAATTTTCAAATACACATAAAAATTCTAAACTTTAAAAAAATATTACTCCCTCCGTTCAGAAATAATTGTTCCAAAATAATTGTTCCAGTAGATAAAAAAAACACCAAAACGAACAAAAAATATCATTTATTCCCATACTCAACAGTAAATGAGTAAGATTAGTGAATTTTCATATAAATAAGTCTGAAATATATCGAAACTGATATACATAAACAGTTAAATTAATAACAGAAATAACTGGGGAAGGTTTACTTTAACAAAATCAGTTTTTGTTGCAACTCGTCAGAAATAGAAATGGATACTTCAAGTTTTCCTTCCTTTTCAAGCTTCTCTTTAGACATGTGCCGGGGTTTATAGTTGTTATCGCCGTCAACTAAAGTAACTTGTTCCATTGCTAACTGCAAACTTAGAAAAGTATTGTTAAGCTTCGACTTCTGAAGTTTATTGAAGCTTTCTTCCACTGCTTCAGTGAGCTGGTCAGCATTATTTGGAGCTTGCTGGTGCTGAATTGATTGAATTGCATTAAAATAACTCAGATCAAGGACATTGAGATCGGAACTATTTGGATGCTGGCAAACTAATTCAATTTGCAAACCCAGACGTTCTTCAGCTACGTTTAATTCATCTGCAACCTGTTTTATTGCACCACGCTTCAGGACACGATCTTTCCAGCAGTGTTTGCAACACAGCACTACATTCATTATTTGTCAGTTCGTGCTTCTTGCAATTTCGTTTAGCATTTCTGCCAATTGGCTTCTCTTCTCCCATCAGAATCTCTTGCCAGCGGGTGGTCTGAAAAAAATAAATACAATTTTGATGTGGTGAAAAAGTGATATAATTTGCGCTTCAAATTATTCTATAAGCTAATAAGCTAAATATAAGGTAATAAGCTAATATAAATACTTGAGGAACATCAATTCTAACCTGTTAGTGTAAACGGCAAACAATTCGACTAAGAATTAGTATATTCCACATGAGATTTCCGGCTATGGAACAACTATTTACACAACAGGGGGGTGTATTTAATTTAAGGGCAATGATAAGAGGGTTTTTTTTATAATTACTTTTTCTTCTATGCTTTTTGACTCTTCGCTATTACATGTCCTTCGCAGATATTAATAAACATTGGTCGGGGTTATATTTGAGTTTATAACTAAACAACCACTGCGTTCATATTTGAGTCTATTCTTCTTATTTTATGTGTTGTGTTCCTTCAAGACATTAGCGATCATGGCTCTCCACAGTTTCCTGTTCTTTGTACCTCTGAATATAATGTATTATTGTTATCTCTCCTAATCCTGGCGCCATCCATTTACTCAATCCTGCTTGGTAGTTAATACTTTTTTTTCTTAATACATTTTGCATTCAATCCGTCCCGTGGTTATCGAATTTTCCAAGTCTTCTTTCCTCATTATTACTGCTGTAATTCTACTTTAAACAAGTTTTTTTTAACCAGTTGATACTGTTAAACATATAAAAATTGGGGTCCTGGGTAGGATGAAAAAAGAAAATAAACGGGATCCCTAGCAGCCCCTGTTGGCATGAAATTCAAAAATATTGCACTTGGTGAAACTGTTCATCAACTCAGGGGTATATTATTAATGTATAGAAAATATAAATAATGTACATCAGGGGGTCAAACCCTTTTTAGTTCACGGGCCACATATCAACCCAATTTGATCTCAAGCGTAAAATAATGGCTTAAGAACCTATAAGTAGCAATTTCAAAATGTTGCTTTTGATTTAGTGCAAAAAAGTACATTTTGAAAATATCCATATTTGAAGAACATTTTTTTGTGCAAAACATTTAACAAGTGAAAGTGGGAACTGTCAATGAAGACTGAACAATCACACTGTCTTGTAAATGTATACAACTCATGAATCAAAAATAAAACATTTAAAAACTCTTAATTATTTTTTATCATTTATTTTCAATATGTTCCTGAAACTTGGCATCTCTTTCCTTTACAAGTTCATCAATATCAGACGTCAAATCCTGAGTAGCCGCCAATTTCAGGACATTTGGTTCTGATCTGTGAGCCTTGAACGCAGTTTTCTTTTGCCAACATTAGTTGGCAAAAGTCTGTCGCTTCTCAGGGCGTACAATTTCTGCAGCCTTCAACAAGATAGCTAGCCTTTATTGTTGCCTGACTGATATCTCGGCTTTAGTTTAAAGCAGACTGTTGTTTCTTCAGATCCGCTAACATTTTATTTATGTTCTCTCTTCTCATTTGCCTTTGAAAGTTATATTCTTTGAGCACCGAAACCCGTTATGAACGTGCGCAGGTTTTCCATTCACCTCCACGAATAAATAAGGAAAGGGCCACTTTTCTTAAAATGATCTACACTATGTATCCACTTTTCTCCACTTTTTGATGGGGGCATTTTGCTAAGGTATACAAAGCGAAATATTGACCTAACAAAAGAAAACACAATGTTAGTCATTGAATTAATTTAAAAAATAAATAAATGTATATTATAATTTTTACACTTATCAAAGTCACCTCGTTGGCCGGATGAAACACTACAGTGGGCCAGTTCAGATGTTTCACACCCCTTATGCCATTTTAGCAGCAGTTAACATCAAAACTTATAACCACTGAACGCTTATTAAAGTGCCTTCCTCTAGGTTTCGGGTATTGACCCAAGAAGAGTTGTATTTTAAGGGAAGTGACTATAAATGTCTCCTTCCGTTCTCCCGTCAGTCACGAATCTCCTATTAACAGAACATCTTTTTTATTATCAACGAACTGATTGGGACTAGTTTCATTATTTCCTACGCGATGCCCCATGGAATGATATTTTTAACCATCCTGTTAAGAATTGTGCTACTAAGGTCTCTTCTTCCTGGGTGAAAACCAGCATCGAAGCTTTCGTATCAGCAAGAAAATACCAAGTCAAACCACTATGTTTCCCTTGGTTCTCTCTTTCCTGTTCAACTTTTATAGCCCATAGGGATCACGTCCTTCGTTTATACCAAAGCGGGAGGGGTCTGCTTTTAATAGACGTCTCTTTGCCATTGAATAGAATGAGTGCAAGCATGTTCTCAAAGAAACAAAGCCAAATTTGATGGTAGAATAAGACATCTTATAGCCCCTGACGTGTTCGGATCTAAAGATTACAGAAGGCTCTGGAAGAGATTGATGAACAAAATCAAATTCTCAGTCCCTCCTCTCTTCAATCAATTTGAAGTATTGAAATTTACTGCAGATAAAGCAGAGTATTTTGCTCGGCAATATTTCTCCACTCTCGACTTATCTGGAGTATATCTTCCTATAGAAAGGTGATTCTACTGATTGATATGCGCATGTCTGCGTCCTTGGTTTCTGCTACCATTTCTAAATTAGATCCTCACAAGGCATGCAAATTCGACGCTCTCCCTGCAGTTGCCCGAAAGAGATGTGACCCTGAACTAGCTCCTGTCCGCTGTAAATTTTACAACAAATGTTTCGCTGTTTCTTGCTTTTCGATTTCATTCAAGTACATGACTGCCATTCTTGTTTTTAAGAATTTCAGGGAACACTCTATCTCCTCAAATTATCGCCCTATTAGTCTCTTACATCTTTTTGGCAAAGTACTCGATGCTCTAATCAATAACAAATTGGTTAACTATCTTACTTCGCACGGCCTTGTTTTGACGAACAATATGGCTTCCGTTTCGCCAGATCTATCGCCGATGTGTTAACGGCCATCTCTGGTCAAAGGTGTTCGACCAGGTTTGGTATGCTGGCCTTCTCCGAAAGCTGAAAGAATGAATATTTGGCTTAATCCAATCTTTCCTAATGAAAGCCGTGTTGAACGGACAGATCATTTCAGAATGAGGCGCTTCAGGGCTCTATACTTGGAACTACGCAGTTTTTGATCTTCATCAAAGACATTCTCGAGGTTATTAGTTCCCAGCTAGGTATTTATGCAGATGACACAACTATTTACTCATGTCTTAGTAGCACGTTCCACAGATCCGACAAAGTAAACCTGGCAGCTATCGAAAAGTACCAACAATCAGTGGTTAACAGGGGCGACGAATGTCTTCTAACGCCTACAAAAAAACTGTTTTCATTCAATCACCGCAGAGAACCTACTCTGCCTGCCACCAGCATGGCTGATGCTAAACTCTTGGAAGCAACACTTGGCCTAATGTTTTCCAATAATATGCAGTGGATTGACTATATTGAATCACTTGCTACGACTACTGATAGGAAAGTTGTGTCACTGTGTCGTGCCTGAAAATTTTCTTCGACGGAATTCAACTTGCGCATTTATAAATCCACCATTTGCTGAGCATTGAATACTGCGGCCATATCATGCCTGGTACCCCTGCTGTATATCTCAAGATTCTTGACAAAAGTCAAAGAAATGCTTCTAATGTAATCGATCCACTCTCGCCGTCTATTCTATTCTAACAGTTACAGGGATCCATTCCTGCATCCCATTAGAATGTCTGAAGACCAACTTCTCGAGAGATCCTCTCTGCGGCTGCTCGGTCTCACGCTGTCCGCTGACCTGGGATGGAACAAATACATCGATTCAATTGCTTCATCCACCGCAAGAAAAGTGGGCACCCTGTGCCGAGTCAGGAAATTTTTCTCCCCGGAATCGATCCTCCAAATCTATAAATCAACCATTCGTCCTTGCATGGAGTTTTGCTGCCATATATGTTCTGGAGCCCCTGCTGTTTGCCTCAGGGTTCTTGACAAGATCCAGAGACGGATATGCAATGTAATTGTCCCTGATCTGTCATCTCGTCTGCAGTCGCTCTCTCACAGACGCGCCGTTGCCTCGCTCTGTCTTTTTTACAAATACTTTCACGGTAATTGCTCCAATGAGCTGCTATCGCTGGTCCTCAGGCCTTATGAATCCTACGCGGCTGGCATCCCGTTACCACCCCTTCACCATTGAAACTGTTAGATTTAGACGTCTCTTTTACTCCAATAGCTTCATGTCTCGCACATCTCGCCTGTGGAACTCCCTTCCTTATTCCTGTTTCCCTGACAAATATAATCTCCAGCTATATAAATGTAACGTCAATCGACATCTCCAGTTGCCTTGATCTATCCACTTCCCTTCTCCACAACCTTTCCCCTTTCATTCCTATCTGCTTTCGCTCCAAATCTTCTGTAACCCCCTTGCCTTGATCGATCCACTGTCTTTCTCTACATCCTCTCCTTTACCACTCCTATCTGCTCTTCCTCCAAACCTTCTGTAACCCCTTGCGTGTTAGTGGTTTCCAGCTTTGCTTGTGGTGAAAAGCTTAAAAAAAAAAGTTACATTCCTCGTAATTCTCACGTGAGGAATTCCCTCGCAGTTGTGTTGCACTTACGGATTAAAATGAACAATTGGTTTACCCACGTCAAGAAGGTTAATGGCGGCAGATAATGACGAGGAAACACATAGGTTATTTTTTTAACAAAACAAGGAATTTATTTATGAATTTACACGTTTGAAGTTGTGTCAGTAGCTCGTTTCAGGTAAATACATCCGAATTCTTAAAGTCCGTAGTTTTGTTGCGGGTTGGTGTAATACGTTTCACAATTTGCTGCGGTCGTTAGTAACGTTGGTGTTTGAAATTGGGAATAACACGCCGTCTCCTGAAACATAGCAGACTCGGGATGTGAGTCCACGTAAAATAAATGTAAAGAAACGACAAGAACGAATATATATGTACAAACAAATGAATGTATTGATAATAAAGGGTTACAAGTGACAAAGGCAAAGATGTGCGTATCAAATGAATGTGAAAAGCGTTTGGTCCAAAGTGTAGTGAGTGAATGTGTGTGTGTATGTATTGTTCATACGTTCCCAACGGTAACGCGTTCTCCGCGAGAAGTTACAGGTTGGCAGATAAGGTGAGAAGAGAATGAGAAAAATATCGCAGAAAATTTATACTCCTGAGAGCGTCCCCTAGTAGCGGTTTCGAAAATTAGGAGGGGTTAATAAGAAAGGAATTAAGTTGATTTGACATTATAGACTTTGGGCTTAAAATGAACAGTTGTTTTTTTTTACCTACACCAAGAAGGTTAATGAAGGCAGGTAATAATTCGGAAACACATACGTTATTTTTAACAAAACAAGATCAGGAATCTATTTACGAATTTACACACTTGAAGTTGTGTCAGTAGCTCATTTCAGGAAAATAAATCAAAAGTTTTTAAAGTTCGTAGTTTGAACGAATTGTCATGAACGGGAAATAATAATAATAATAATAATAATAATAATAATAATAATAATAATAATAATAATAATAATACAATGATTAAATGATCTGACAATAATAATATTCAAAAATGTTTAAGACAAAGGCAGCAGAGTTCGTTGCACACCGATGCGTTAAAAGTTATCGAAGAGAGATAGTTTGAAATACTTAGCTTTCTTGGATTCTTGACAAAGGGTCCTTTGAAATGCCTCGTGTTTAGTTAAAAGCCGATAATATAATTGGCGAATAATTTTAAAGTGCCAAGAACATCAACGGTGGTCGCAAGTCGCTGGTCGTTAGGAATTGACACGAAACTATTCACGTGATTTCAGACACCCTTCTCTCAGTTTTTCTGCTCGTTTTATATAAAAAGGAATTGCTACTTTCTTTTCTTCCTTCTTCTTGGCTCAATGGCTAATTTCTGTGAAGACAAGGTTCTCATTGGTCCAAAAATAATTTCACATAGACTTTATTTCCTCCTTTTCATCTCATTGGTCAATTTCTGTGAAGGCTAGGTTTTCATTGGTCCAAATAAAAATTTCAAAGGCTTGTTAATTCCTTTCCGTGCTTTTCCACAAATCTCCGAATTTGAATGGAGTGGACAAAGAGAATTATCATTATTATTATTTCGTACTCACCACGTCTTTCTGATGTCTTTCTTCCTTCCACCAACAATCTTAAATAACATGCAACGCTAATCGTCATATTCTGTCTCCTTGAACACTGTTCATTTATTGTTCTTTCCTCACTTCTACACACTAAAGCTTTTTTTTACTCTTTAACCAGCTGCGTCCTAGACGCATTCTAGTCTTGCTTGAATTGAAATAATTAAATAAAATCAAAATAAGATTTATTTCAGCTTAAGGGCAGCTTGAAAGGACACCAAACACACAAAGTAATGAAAAAGATTGAGAACAAGCTTAGAAACGTGTTTGAGGGAAGGACGGAGAACAAGTCCGGGGAGTCAGATGTCGACATTACACTTTAACATTTGAAGATTACAGTCATCGGGGAAGCAAGTAAGGGGAAGTACGAGAGAAGAAGCTGTTTGAGTAGAAGAGACGGTTACATTTAACCGTTTTGACAGTGAAAGGGTGGGAGCGAGATGCCAGCCTAGTAGCTCGCTTAAATTAATGCAGTCTGTGAACCAGCGAAAGTAGCTCGTGAGTTGCCGTGAAAATATTTGTAGAAGAGACAGAGGGAAACCACGGCACGTCTGTGAGAAAGCGCCTGTAGACTAGATGAGAGATCAGGACCTATCAGATTGCATATCCTCTCTGGATCTTGTCGAGGACCTCGAGACGTACAGCGGGAGCACCAGTCCATATATGGCAGCAATATTCCAGGGAAGGACGGATGATGGATTTATAGATTTGAAGGAGGGACTCAGACGAGAAAAACTTTCTGGCACGACATAGAGAACCAACTTTCCTTGCGGTAAATGAAGCTATTGTTTCAATGTATTTGTTCCACCTCATGTCAGTGGACAGCGTGAGACTAAGCAGGCGTAACGAGGTGCTCTCGAGGAGTTAGGGATCAGCGATTCTGATGGGAGGTAGGGAAGGTTCTCTGCGTTAGGTAAAGGTGAGCAGTTTCATTTCGCAGGCGTTAAAGTTTACAATCCATTTCCTGTCCCAATCAATCACAGATTGGAGGACCTATTCGAGTGGTGTGGATATTCTAGACAGGTTCACGGACATAAATTTCCAGGCCATGCATATGGACGTTAGAGTCCTTCCTATGGAGTAAAGTAGCTAGGAATCGAGAAATCAGAAGAGGGGATTGAAGATATAGGATTAGTTCCACAGAGAGCTAGGATGTCCGGAGACTTTCGAAGAGGAAAGATTCCACACTGCAGAAGTTGGTAGGAATACCACAATGTTGGAAAAAGAATGATTGAAGGGTTTAGGTGACTTTTGTTGACCTGGCTTAGATTTATATCCTTGAAATCTTATAGTTATGGTGTGTGTTTTTTTTTTGTTTTTTTTTTTTGGTAAGGATAGGTCTAGGTCTAGGGTAGTATTAGCAGTCGATCGTCTAATGTAACATGTGCAGGAAGGGAACTGGCGCAGACTGCAACATAGTGTAGCCTGGGGAATGCCCACCGTAGGTGTTTTCATGGACACTCTTCCATGCGCGACATGGAACTAAAAGAACCTCGATATTATGCAACTGTTTATCAGACCAGCATCTCAAGACGCTACGCGTGAGTTCGGGTTGCTACCTACCAGTCGGGAACAGCAACCAAAAAACAGCCAACCCGGTATCTTCAGTATGAAGAGACGTTGCAACCATCCACAAATATCACAAAAACATCATGACAGCAATATGATTAAGGTGTGAGAAAATGTTTCCCTTACTTTCACTCTCAATAGCCGCCTGCGTACTAGAGGCATTCTTACCTTCCTTCGAGTGAAATGATTAATATATATATATATATATATATATATATATATATATATATATATATATATATATATATATATATAGTCATCCACATACAAGCCTGCTTCGCCGTTTCACAGTGAGGCTAGACATCCAATTGCTTCAAGACGGGATCGAAACTCGACCGATTTGGAATCATATATATATATGGTTTCATTTTCAAGTGATCCCTTGAAAATGAAACAGTACTAAGGATTTTAATTTAATTCTAAAATTAAATGTAGTTTTTAGTTTCTGTTCTTGAAACATGGTAATTCCTGTGTAGCTAATGGACCATACATTTAATTAGGAATTTTATAATTCATATATATATATATATAATTAGGAAATCTGTTTATCTCACTTAAAATGAACTCACTTAGTACTGTTCCCTGGCTTAATTCAACTTTGACCAATAAGTTATTTTTTATTATTATTAATATTATTATTATTATTATTATTATTATTATTATTATTATTATATATGTGTTGGTTTGTGCGAGTGTGTGTATATGTGTGTGTGTGTATAAGCCTGTGTGTGTACAAAGGTGTCACAAGGAAGCGACCATTTTTTATTTAATTTCCTCATTCTTCCTGAACATGTAACTATTTCTTCTGCTAACGTTTTTTTTTTCACGGAAAGCCTACTTAACAAGTACTATCGAACGAATACTTTAAAACAGTCACACGAGCCACCATTGAGCCATATGCGCAGTCAGATTTGTTGTTATTTTGGTTTGTAGCGTTTCGCAGAGTAGAGCAAATCACGACGACTGAGGTTTCGTTGTAATGACGCAGTAACATCTAACAAAACAAAAACACGAAGAAAAATAAGTTAGAGAAAAAAAAAAGAATATTTATTTATTTTATGTAAGTAGTTCTTGCCTTTCTTGCTTTCTCTCCGAGCCTTTTCTTTCGGTCCCATTTGTTTCTCTTTTCTCTCACTCCTTTTCCTTCCTGCTTTTGTTTTTATTCACTTCATATTGCTTCAAACATTTTCTTTTTCTATCATGATTTTTCGCTCTTTCTCATCTCACTCCCCCACATCTAAACATGTAGGTATGAGCGTCTATTTCTGTTAGTCCCAAATTATTTCGACAGAAAGCTTCTTGGATCGAGTTTCCTTCGCGCAGATTTTTCTTTTTTTTTCTTTTCTATGGCACGTGCGAACAAATACCTCTTATATATATTTATACTAGCAGAGATTATACAAAGCCTCATGAGATGGCCTTCATTGGTTGGACCTTAAAAAACGTTGAACTCGTAAAATCTCGCGAGACTTTTGCTACTGAACGTTAGTTTTAATCTGAAGTACTAATTGCGGAAAAATGCATATACTCTCAGATAAGAAGGTGGTCACACGATAAAAAATGTTTAAATATGAACTGTACCTTTTCTAACCAGTGGTGTCACGAATGCGCTGTTTAATAGCAAAAGACGTCTTTCAAAAAATAAGCAAGGTACTAAGACATTTTTTTATGTTTATACTTTCTTTTTATGGATACAAATATTTAAGTAAATGCTTTGCTTATAATAATCAGTATTAACTGGACTGAACGTCCGAGAAATTTTCATAGAAAATATTCGTCCTCCTACAGGAATCGAACCTGTATCCTATACGGAACCGTCATATAACCTGAAGTGCTTTTACCGATTGAACCACAGAGGAGCCTTTCGGTTATCAAGGTCGATTTTACTGTTTTTAAACTACAACTTTATATGATTTTCTCTCATACATTCATATCTGCTCGATGCGTGTCCAAATGTAAACAAATGACGTCACACATTATGAAATGGACAAAGTCCGACAATTATTTTAAGACATTTTTATGTTTATACATTTTTTAAATATAAAAAATGTCTATAAACAGAACGTATAAACATAAACAATGTCTTAAAATAATTGTCGGACTTTGTCCATTTTATAATGTAAAATAATTATTGTGAAACCAAGAAAAACGTGCTTATGTAATATCAATCTTCTTGTATGATAGTTAATGATGGGCAATCTCCTCTCAGAGTGAGAGAAATCTGGAGGCAATAGAAATACGGTTCTACAGAAGGCTGCTGAGCATACCACGGGCAGGGTGCGTTATCAAGGAAGAAGACTAATGGAAAATAGACACAAAATAGATACATACTTAGAATCAGAAAGAAACAGCTGAAATTCCTGGGTCACATAAAGGAAGGAAGGCTTGGAAAATCTAACACTCACAGGATGTACCACAGAAAAAAAAAAGAAATGCAGCGGATCAGGTCACAAAGTTATACGGTGAAACTGAGTAAGTGGGAGGAATGATTAAAATGTTAATAAGAGCCACAAATGATAGGAAGCTGTGATAAGCCATGATCGTCCACCGCTGGATTTTTTTATCGTTAAAAGGAATTTGCATCCACCGATTACTTTAGGGGAAACCTTGACCGAAGCTGATACATTAGTGCTCGTTAGCTACCATCAACCATTCTTTGAAAGGGAATCTGTTTATGAGGAAGATGCAATGAAATATATATATACAATAAAAGAAATAATGTTTATTGTAATGAATATTATTTTTTATTTTGACGGTACATAATACAATGAAATATTTATCCACACACGATCCATTTACACAAGTTTTATTAAACTCAAATGATAAGGTATGTTTATTTTTAATTGTATTTTCGACTAGGTTTTTGCACGTCTGGATCAATGTTTTGAATGAACTTTCAAAAGATCATGATTGTCTTCTGTTTCATCTCGATCACTAAATTTTGCCAGTATCGTAGTTAAAAAGATTTCTGAATTACACCCGTTCATTTTTGGGACGCAACGTTTCAAATTTAAAATGAATTATATATAAGGTATCACAAAGCTGCAAAGTTTGTATAAAGTGTATAAAGTGATTTATATACATTATAAATGTTTTATAAATATTTTATAAAGATTTTAAAATGCCGTCTCCTGTGATGAAAAGTATTTTATTTAATACGTGTTGTTTCTTTTCTATAAGAATTCAAATAATTTGACTTTTTCATTACAGTACTATATAGACTATTAGCATCACCTACTAATTTTTTTTTAATCCAGATACGAAACAAATTAAGCGAAAATTAGAAATATATATATATATATATATATATATATATATATATATATATATATATATATATATATATATTTAAAGACATTTATATTATGTTTAACGTTCTTTTTTTTTTTTTTAAGAGAACAATTTCTTTAAGATTTCTCGAGTGCCTAGTCTGAGAGTAATACAGATTGCTTAAACCAAAAAAAAAATTAGGCGTCTATTTCAAACATGGATAACTACTAAAATACCATTTCAAGTAATAAAATGTTAGATTAAAAATAAATCCATTAATTCTTTTAAAAATAGACAGATAGATAGATAGATGGATAGCTATCTATAGTGAAATGTATAAATGTCTTTAAATAAATTGTCGGACAATGTCCAATTCTAAAATATATATATATATATATATATATATATATATATATATATATATATATATATATATATATATATATATATATATATATATATATATATCCCGGATGTAAAAGCTATGTTGTCTAATTGTTAGATTAAGTTCTGAAACGTAGTATTTTAGAAATGATTAAAGATATTTTACAGGAATTCTCCGAGGTTTTTATAACACTACTGGACTCTACTTTGAACCATAAGAATGTATTTAGCTCTAAGTTGAAATGATTATCCCACTTGACCTCCTGATCCAGTTTTCCTGTCTACTGTTCCATCTTTTTTAAAATTATTCACCGTTTTCTTGACGGTTCTTGAATGGAATTTGAAGATGGAAGCCAGAGTATGAATGTTGGTATCATTAATGAAAGCCTGAATGATCTTTTTTCGTCTCGCCATTGCTCGGTTGTGAAGATAGTGGGGCTGACAGAAAATGGCTTTTACCTGTTCTCTTTCTAACTAAATTACTCAAAGAGTTTTTCTGTGATTCTTACGATAGATGTTGTCAAGATGGCTAAACATCGTGTATGAAAACATAGAAAAAACTTTAGTTTAGCTGTTTTTAGATATTAAACGTTTTGTGGGATGGGCAACTATCCATGCTTTTACACTGTACAATTTGAACAATTTTGCTGTTACATCCGGTTGATATACATATATATATGTGTGTGTGTGTGTGTTTGGGCGTGTGTGTGTGCATGTGTGTATGTATGTATGTAATAATAATAAAAATACATTTTTTCTCTTAGCGGTAGCATACTTTTGAGTTTCATGCAAGATGCAATCGTCAGGTGCTGATTGAAAACTTAGAAACTCGAATCTGTGCTACAGGTTATATATATATATATATATATTTATTAATAATATAAATTTTACCCATGTTATCTTACATCGAGCACTATATTATTAGCACCAGTAATCAATGTGGGGCATTTTATATATATATATATATATATATATATATATATATATATATATATATATATATATATATATATATATATATTAAGACATTTTATGTTTATACATGCTTTTTATAGATACTAATATTTAAGTAAATGCTATGTTTATAATAAACAGTATTAAATAACATTTACCGGACCGAATGTCCGAGAAATATTGTTTAATACTGTTTATTATAAACAGAGCATTTTCTTAAATATTTGTATTTATAAAAAGAATGTATAAACATAAAAATGTCTCAAAATAATTGTCGGACTTGTCATTTTCATAATGTGTGACGTCATTTGTTTACATTTGGATACGCATTGAGCAGATATGAATGTACGTAACAGATTCATGGAAGATTGTAGATTAAAAGCAGTAAAATCGCCCTTGCTAACAGGACGCTCCTCTGTGGCCCAATCGGTTAAAGCTAATCAGGCTATATGACGGCTCCGTATAGGATGCAGGTTCGATTCCTGTTGGAGAACGAATATTTTCTATGAAAGATTCTCGGATATTCAGGCCGGTAAATGTTGTTTAATACTGTTTATTATAAACAGAGCATTTACTTAAATATTTGTATCTATAAAAAGAATGTATAAAAATAACTGTCGGACTTTGTCCATTTTATAAGAGAGAGAGATATATATATATATATATATATATATATATATATATATATATATATATATATATATATATATATATATATATATATCCGACATTGTTTATTATATTTAGTGGTTACACATGTTTGAGTTGTTACCCTTTTTTTTATTAAACAGTGAAATTAATGTCAACCGGCTTAGATTGAGAAGTACTACTAAAGTTGAAAAAAGCGAGGGAACCACTAAAAATAGCGTATATACCAATAATATATATATATATATATATATATATATATATACATATATATATATATATATATATATATATATATATATATATATATATATATATATATATATATATATATATATATATCCGAATGTAATGAGAAAGAAAATAATATATAAATTCTAACGTTCATAGCATTAATTCAAAAGAGGGCTCAATACCGATAGTAGAGCAATAATTATTTATTATATTTTTTTCATATAGACAAAAACAATTTACTCACTACAAAGATGCAACTTCGTTTCGGTGCATTCAGTTGCACCTCGACTGGTGAGAACCAAAATGTTTATGAACAATATGAATTGTTCATAAAAATTTCTTATAAAATCGCCTCAGGATACCGTAAGGTTGAAACCAATGTAGCGGATTTAACTGGCCTCCTGATTTTTAAAGGTATATATATAATAGGACTTTCAAGTTGTTGACCTTAAGCGCGGCTTGGCAGCAGAAGAAAACGAGAACACCTCGCCGGAGTCTTACCCTGCGAGGTATGAGGGTCTGGCCACTCAGTTCCAAGGAACCAGCAGCCAGACTATCATGCACATGATTTGATTATAGTGGTGAAGGTTTTGTGCAGAACCAACCACACTTTTTGGAGAGCAATATACAGAGACCTGGTGCAGCATGTGCTTCAAAGATTCCCACACGACCCTCCACAGGTTTTGAATTCAGAGTTGTTCTTCTTCTGAACCCAGCTTGTCCTCCTATTTACCCATAACTGTCGCGGGTGGAGAAAAGGATTCATACCTTTGCCAAGGGAATTAGTGCGTAAGTGAATGTAACGGATTCGATTGGAATTCGATCTCGGCTCTCCAATTTCTTAATCCGAGCCGCTATCCATTACTTATATATATCATTTCTTTAGGAATTGCTTTTTTTAACGTTCGGATACGAAACTGAGCAGATATGAAGCTTTGGATATTCTGAAAGATATTTACATTTATAAATCACTATTCAAAGTTGCTTGACCATAGACGTACTTCGGGATTTAAACCAAATCGGATCTATTGGGGACGTAGTTTCGAATCCTACCAAAGAGCGCATATTTTTTTAAAATAAGATTTCACAAATATTCAGGACGGTAGACGAAAATAAATAAATATATTGTTTAATAAATAAATATGGATATCGACTCTACCGACGGAGAGTGAGAAGAAAGGACCCAGCATAAACTACAAGAAGACAGAATCCATGGTCATCAGTAAGAGGAAGAGCCCAAAATGCGATTTGCAGGTCGGGAACACTAGAATCAAACAGACGCGGAAGTTTAAATATCTGGGAAGCGTCTTAACAGAAGACGGTAATTGCGACACTGAGATCCATAGACGTATTGGCCAAGGACGCATTCCAAAAGCTGAGAAGAGTATTGCGAGACTGCAGGATTTCTTTGGCAACAAAGAAAAGAATAGTGAGCTGTTACATGACATCTGTTCTTCTTTATGGCTGCGAATGTTGGACGATTTCCTCAACGATGAAGAAGAGACTCGAGGCGACGGAGATGTGGTTCTACAGAAGGATGCGAAATACATCGTGGACCGTACCGTGTGAGCAACGATGGGATATTAGATAGGTTACAAACAAGAAGAAGTCTTATACCAGAAAGAGGCAGCTGAAGTTTCTGGGACACATAATGAGGAAAGAGGGCCTGGAGAATCTGATACTCACGGGTCGAATAGACGGAAAGTGAGAGAAGGTAAAGCAGCGCGTGACATACCTGACGACCTTGAGTAGGTGGATGACAGAACGTGGTCTAGGGGCGGTAGCAGAGGGAAGGAAATTGTTGAGAGCTGCAAGGGATAGAAGGAGGTTGAGAGCCATGATCGCCTACGTCCTGAAAGGACACGGCACATAAAAAGGAAAAAGAACAGTTATGTGTGTGTGTGTGCCCATGAGGTTAAAATCGACAGCCAAAAGCAATGTATAAGTAATATGTATTATATTCTAAGTAATTCTCCTTCAATCCAAGTACAATTTTGTAATTTAAAATAATTTTTTGAGGAGTTGTTAATAATTGAACAGTGTACAATTTATAAACACTTCAGGAAAGCTAGACATATTTTATCCTCATTGTGTGTGCGCGTCCGTGCGTGGGCGCGCGCACAGGAGCGCACTCACGCTTAGCTTTTGAACGCGCGCGTTTGTGACGCACTTTTGGTGTTCTTGAGAGTCAAATCTTTGAGAAATTAGAACATCATCGCTAGTGATATTCGATACCACAATCCAAGACACCTCGAACAAAAGTAACTTTATATGAAGTTTAACTCAAGTTGAAATAAAATATAAACCTCGGTCAAATTTTTTTCTGACATATATTAATCTCTTTATATTCTTTTCTATTTTCCCTCCCCCTCTCTCTCTCTTTCTTTCTTTCTTTCTTTCTTTCTTTGCAGTTGTGTATCTGTTTCTTTTCATGACTACTCTCCATTACTTCTTTCCCTTTGATTGCAGTTCGCAGAGAGAGGGAAAGAAGAGGTTTCCTTTGTAGTTTGGCAGCGCGGTAGCTTTTTTGCGAGTGAAACTCCTGTGCGTCTTTTGCTCACTGCCACTCAATTGTTACACCCCCCCACACATTTTTATATATATATATATATATATATATATATATATATACAGTGTAACCCGGATATAAGAGAGTTGTCGGGACCGGAGAAGAAGTCTCTTATATCCGGATTTCTCTTATATCCGGGTCTGGTCTATTTTGTTTTATTAACACAGGCTCTAATTTGGGACCAGAGAAAATCTCTCTTATATCCGGGTTTCTATTATATCCGGGTTTCTATTATATCCGAGTTACAATGTATATATATATATATATATATGATTTCTGACGTTATTTTTTACTGACTATCCATATTTGTAGACAACGTGTTTTTATTTTAAACAGTGTGTATTACACTTATTGGCCAGCGTACAGGTGGACGCACGTTCGAACTCTGCCGAAGAGAACAATTTCTTTAAGATTTCTCGAGTGCCTAGATTGTTTAAAGCAAAAAAAATATTAGGCGTCTATTTCAAACATGGATATCTACTAAAATACCATTTCAAGTAATAAAATGTTAGATTAAAAATAAATCCATTAATTCTTTTAAAAATAGACAGATAGATAGATAGATGGATAGCTATCTATAGTGAAAGTGTCAACTGTAGAAAACCTGACTGAAAAAGTGAAGTTGCCATTTACGAAATTTTATTCATTCTCTTTTAACTCTCTTCACTAAATATTCCTTATTCTTCATTGGCAACATACTCAGTTTTAATTCATGTTGACGACTTGATGTGAAGAGATTAACTTTTTTCGAGTGCCTGTCAGTTCAAGGAGACGTCATTACTCACCCTCCACCCCGTCCGCAACTCCGAAATGAATGAAGAAACGAGTAAGAATAAAATAAGCGCGCGTGGGGTTCTTTTGAAAATCTAATAAAAGATTGGAGGTCTGTTTTCAATGCTTCTTTCGTGTTCTCGAAATAAATAAAGCTTTCAATAATGCGAGTATTTGTTTTATGCTAGCGTCAAATGTGAATAGTGGCGATTGTTGACAGTGTAAGAACGAAAACGACTCAACAACAACTTTGGCAATAGTATACAGAATTAACACTTTTCCTTTTGAAAGTATTATATGAAACTGGAATGAAAACAATGCAGGGGCGTACTCCGAATACATGACAAAATATTTCGAATGTGGCATTAGTAAATACTAGACACGTCAAATACTGAATGGATCAGGTAATGGATCGGATATCACAAAGTACAGATGATAAGGAAATCTTATATATAAAGTACAATGTATGTGTGTGTGTTTGTACGTGTGTGTCCAAGCAACTCCTCCGCTCCCACTGATCCGATTTCAATGATTCATAATTCATTCAAATGCCCTAGAAATGTTAGACGCAGGGAACGATTTTCGTTGAGCTCAGACTCAGGGTTGCCAGATTATGCGAGGTTAAAAATATATATTAATACATTATACTAGCCATTATCGTTGATTTCATGGTTCAAGGGGAGTAACTCTTATTTTCCTTTTGTATCCAAAATTGCAATGCACGTTTTATTATAAACTAGCTTATCGGGTGGCATTTAAGCTAGCTCTTGTGGAGGACTCTTGGTTTGGTCATCATCACAATAGCTAGGGAGGAGTAGATGCGATAGGCAACAATAAACTACAGAAGAACTCAAAATTGATCGCTGCATATAAGTATTAAATTAATATTTAATCTTAACTTTTAAAAGTTCATCGATAATTCTTCTGCTGCCATTTAATTTAAAGACAATTTGATGTACGTAGGTCCTTATTTTCCGTACAAACAATTAATTTTATTTCATGGGTAAAAGAGCAGGGGGGCAATTCATCAGATAAAATTAATATAGTATAAAGATGGGAAAATAGAAATTAGAATTAGTTATATATTCAACATTTGAAGAGTTAGAGAAACATTTATATATAAGGTACAATGTATGTGTGTGTGTTTGTACGTGTGTGTCCAAGCAACTCCTCCGCTCCCACTGATCCGATTTCAAATTAACTTTCTTATGGAATATATGTTTTACAATATTTATTTTTGGATGTATTTTTCCATTCTCCTTGGACGGATCTCAGTGAATTTGTGATTGGGTACTTAATAAGTAGGAAGCCATAGAGGAAGAGAAAAGTCGAGAAATGGCGACCAATGTACACTGAGTGATGTGTATAAAGTTGAGCTTTCCAGGAGCAAAGCGTCTGCATTCGCGAGCTTGTGAGCAACCGGCTAATTGAAAATAAGATAAACTACTGTGGAAGTAGTTTTCTCCAAAACTGCAAATTAGTACAAAACGAAAACATTAACTTAAAAATACTGACAACATATATATTTATAGTTGGGATGAGAATGATCTTGAACAGAAAAACGCCGACTATATATTGCAAGAAATAGGACTCTTTTTAATTGTTATCAACCCATGCAAGGCAATAAAGCCACTAAGGTACAAGGGATTACAGGGTGTGGAAGAATTAAGAACAAACACGTTAATAATGGGCGAGAAGAAGAAAGAATAATCGGGTTGCCAGTAGATAGTGATTGACATTGAATTTGAATTTTTGCAGATTAAAATGCCTGGAACGCATGGGCTGGTGTTCCCCACGCGAGAAGTGAGAGAAAAGAAACTGTTAGCATAGAAATTAAGGCTACATCTAGGCAACTAAACTATAATTTGATAAAATGTACATGTGGCACTGCGCATGAATTCAAAATGTCTAGGTACCATAATGAAGAGCCCATCCGAACACTTACCATGTAAGTATTTACAGAAAGGACACAGAGAAGCAACCTTATACTGATGAGAAAGTGACTGAAACCGTTCCGCCAGATCAGGACCAATAATATTGCTGATTCTTCTTTGGATTTTATCAAGGAGCTCGAGGAAAATAGCAGGGCCACAGGACCATATGTGTAAGCAATATTCTAAACATTGATGAAGCGTACAATTATAGATATGTAAGATAGATTCTGGAGAGAAAAAATGTCTCGCACAACAGAGGGAACCAACTTACTTAGCAGCAGACCTCGCAATGGATTTAATATAATCTTTTCCACTTTCAGTTGAGAACGTTAGCCCGAAAAGGCGCAATGAATCACTTTTCTGGAGATTAGCATCAGCCATGCTGATGGAAGTCAGAGAGAGGTCTCGCAGATGATTAATGGAAGGATGTTTCTTTTTGGAGGGGTTAAAATTAACAAGCCATCTTTTCCCCAATTTACGATGGTCTTGATCTCATTTTGGACATCGGCTGTCATGTCGGACTGATCAGTCTTATTATCGAGGCAAGAGTAAATGGTTGTGTCATCAGCGTAGTAGAGAGCTGATGTCCTCAGGAAGGTCAGTAATAAATTTATAACAAATTCATATATAAGAATTATAACAAATTTAGTACAGCCGATAAGGAAATTGCACATAAGACAGGGTACTCTAGACGTACTTTCACCCACAACCGTAAGTTGCTTCAAAATCAAAGCATTAGCCTAAAAATGATGACGACATAGATATTCATAGTTGGGATAAGAATTATCTTGAACAGAAAATCCTCTATGAAGTATTGCTAGAAATATAACTCAAGATAAATCCTTCCAAAATAGAAACTATGATCTGAGATTGGAATGGAAGCAATGATGGCACCTATACTGAATCTATCATAAAACATCAGGATGTGGAATTATCAGGTGCTAGAATCTTAGATGTGCAGGTGGTGTAATGGATAATGGCTCGGAATTGTTAATTGGAAAGCTAAGTTCCGATTACCGTTTAGTTCGTTATATTCGCGTAAATACCCTCGGGTATATATCCACCTGTTCCCCCACCACTAAACTAAGAAATAAGTAGTAAGACTTGTATCAGTAAATCATTATTAGCCAAGAAAAAACTTCTTACGATCTAAAATTATTTCCTGGTTTAAATTAACCAGTACAGTGTTGATAAGCCATAGAAAAACAAATTAATCATTAACATTTATTTCGGTTGTTACCGTCTACCTTGACTGGCTCACGAGCATTTTATTGAATTAAATTTAATAAAAGAATGTTATCATTCGGTTATCACAACATGTAAATGTTGTCGAAGCGTTTGTTGTATTGCAGATAGGAATTCTGGTTCTGTCATAATCAGATTGGTGACAATCGATATCTATCAAAAGAAAGAAAAAATTGAAAGGGATCTTATCTTTAGACAACAATTTCTCAGAAAAATTCTATTGCCGTTTGAAGATTTTAGAATTTTGATAGCATCAATTTGTTTTTGTCCTGCAGTTGAAGCATAATCTTGGGTATTTACTTTTGTCTAGAAGTATTTGACCGTATAAAGATTCTGAAAGATACAATGAAGTTATTTATATTGGAATGGTTTTAACTTTTAGGTTTTTAATGGACAGTCCAGATTGTTTTTACATCAGCTCTAAAACTAGGTCAGTTCTTGGCCAAAGTTAATTCGGAAAATGCGTTCGAGGTACCCAACGTTTTTCTGCCATGAGCAGCGCCTGTTGTAAAGGGGTTTTAAACCGAAAAAGATTTCATCCTCCACAAGCTCACGTAAAAGCTTTTTGATTCAATCAAGTTGGAAAGTAAGAGCTAAAGCTACCCAGTTTTTCGTACAAGTCTTCGATTTGGTCAGGAACATAGTTCGTTAAGGGGTATTTCAAGTCATAGATCTATAATACATACATTAAGAAACTGTGTTCCTAATCAAACCTAATTCATAAATAATTACATCGGTCCCACGATTACATGCCTATCCAAACACCCTACGATACATCTATCCGATCACAGCTCTATTAGAACACATTTAAACACACAGACACACAAAGTTACCAGACTCTATCCGAAACATACTAGTCGAAAACACAAATATAATAACCTCATCCACATGTAAAAAAGATTACAAAAAAAGGAAGCCTTAATAATAAAAAAGAAAAAAGTCAACACTTAATAATATTAACTACGAGCACGGGCAAAATGTGCTAAAATAAAACATCTCTATAATACTAAAAACATACACACAACGCACACACCCAATTAAATTGAAAAAATAAAATCATCCATGATAAAAAAAAAGATGTACAGCCAAAAGCGCTCGGAATTACAGGACATTTGGACCGTTTCTACACACTATGTGTCCAAAAAAGAAATCACTTGTTCGAACACAAGAAAAATTAAATAAAAAGCTTAATCATAGTAACTTGTCTGTCGTCTTTAATAAAACATATATATATATATATATATATATATATATATATATATATATATATAAACAAGGATGAGGAATATGTCATTTTTGTTTATGATCGATTTCATCACGATTTCATCTGTTAAGATTGGAGAGTAATTATAAATTCTTATCGCTCAAAGTAGAGTCCCGAGAATCTGCTCTGCAAGTAACAGTTGGGATGTAGCTATCCGAGTGAAACTTGCTCCATACTAGAGGAATCCGAAATGAATAAACGTGGCTCGCCTCAATGTACGGAGTGTGACTGGTCTTAGCTGGGAGGATTATAGTTGGGGTTACTAACCAAAATAGCGCTTTCTGATGTTCACCCTGTACAAGACTTGTATCAGAAAATTATTATTATCTCCCTAAGAATTTTTATAATCCAAAACTATGTTTCGGGGTTAAATTACCTTAAAATGTTAATAAACTGTAATATATATATATATATATATATATATATATATATATATATATATATATATATATATATATATATATATATATATATATATATATATATATATATATATATATATCAATTAATTAATAAAAGTAATTGAGTGCGTTGTATGGAAATTGTCTTTAATTTTTTTATTGATCCTCGTATATATGCAAATGTAACAGCTACCCTCGGACAATGTCAATAAGTCAATAATTCGTGGTACATAAATCTACCAATTACATTAAGGGACTGTAATTATTAAACTATTTACATTGTTCGGTCTGTTGTCCTCATCTTTGTTGTTGTCCAGTGGACTTGACGACACATGACCCAGTAGAAAAAAAGCGTTGTTTGAATCCAGTGACTTAACCCAAAGAGTTGTGAGTTCAATACCTGGCTACATCTGAAGTAAAAAAAACAAACTTGGAGAGTTGAATGAAGGGAGGTAATTAATACTGAGACACCCGGAAGAATCATGGCAGGTGGAACTAGAACAATCTACCCCGGTGGACAAAATAAAGGGTTCGATTAAAAATTCCAAACACCTGAAGAAGGCTGGAGCGTACAACGACCGAAACGTCGGGAATATGGCAACAAAGATGAAGACAACAGTGCGATTAATGTAAGTTGCGTAAATAAAGGGACTTCAGTTCCAAGCCGTTTAAAGAAAAGGACATTATCTGGGCTCCTTTAATTTGGCAGCTTTTATAATTTTATATGCTACTTAAAAACAGAGCTAACTAAAAGAATATTTTACTACAAATGCCTATCAGAAATTTTATAATTAATATCTCGCTTTCACCAGTTGGGACTTTTAGAATTTCTTTGGTGACGAAGAAAAGAATACTGAGCTGTTACGTGATATCTGTCCTTCTTTACGGCAGCGAATGTTGGACGATTTCTTCAAAGATGAAGAGGAAACTCGAGGCGACGGAGATGTGGTTCTACAGACGGATGCTAAGGATATCATGGACCGAACATGTGAGCAACAATGAGGTCTTAGGATGCAAACAAGGAGGAGGCTTATACTTAACATCAGGAAGAGGCAGCTGAAGTTTCTGGGACACATAATGAGGAAGGAGGGCCTGGAGAATCTGATACTCACGGGTCGAATAGAGGAAGAGAGAGAGAGACAAGAGAAAATAACGGGTGACATACCTGGCGGACTTAAGCAAGTGGATGACAGAACGTGGTCTGGGGGAGGTGGCAGAGGGAATGAACTTGTTGAGAGCTGCAAGGGATAGAGGGAGGTGGAGAGCCATGATTGCCTACGTCCTGAAAGGGCACGAGACATAGAATGAAAAGAATCATTTTCTACGTTTGTACTTATCATCTCATTGTATATGTTCTTTTGCCAAGAAGGGATTTAGCAGATTGAAATCATAAAGAACAAACGCAAAAATCATTAGCAAAAGTCTTATTTGATTCTGATGAGCGATTTGGATGACTCACAATACCGTAATCATTCATAAATTACTGACTTCGTACGCGAGAATTTTCCTCTGAATAAAATTCCTGAATGTCGTCATAATTTTCTATACGTATAAAGAGTAATTCAATAGTCTTATTAAATTAGACAGATTTCTAATATTTGGAAAATCGCAATCGTTATTTTAAAAGAAAAGACGCAAATGAAATATATCAGTGAGTAAGAAAAGAAGCTTTATAAATAATTCTTTGTCAACGGAAAAAAATTGAAGTGACTGATGAAGCGTCTCTTCCCGCCATTGTCGTCTGTTTTATTTTCAAAATCGACGGAAGGCTTTTCATCAAGAGAACCAAACAACGCTTAAAGCCTAAAGAAATCCTATTTAAGCGAAATGAAAAGAATTCAAATTTTCCATAATTTCATTAATGACTAAA
The DNA here is from genome assembly GCA_964036315.1 of Acanthosepion esculentum. NCBI lineage: Eukaryota > Metazoa > Mollusca > Cephalopoda > Sepiida > Sepiidae > Acanthosepion > Acanthosepion esculentum. Next base: position 91,063,592 of record OZ038498.1, read on the forward strand.
TCCATTACTTTTGTTCTTCCCTAAAGAAAAATATTCGTGAATAAAAGACTTTTTTGAAGATTATGGTTCGAAAGGCGTCTCTGTTGACAAGAAAGCACTCACCGATTCCATTTAAAAGCGTTTGTTCTTTATTTCTTTCGATATTTTTCTCGCTTTCTTTCTATCTACCTTCATTTGTATTGCATATCATCATCTTTCTTTCTTTACTTATTTATCTTGTTCGTTCTTACTTTCATCTTTTCCTTTCCTTTTATTATTTCGTTTGTTCCTTTTTTTTCCGGCTTATTTATTTGTTTTAGACACGGCTATGCATTCTTTCTTTCATCCTTTGCTTATTTGTTTTGAATACAACTTGGTTGACTATCTTTCTTTCTTTCCTTCTTTTTTCTTTCTTTCTTTCTTTCTTTCTTTCTTTCTTTCTTTCTTTCAAATACGCCCATGCCTTCATTCTTTCTTTCTTTCTTTCTTTCTTTCTTTCTTTCTTTCTTTCTTTCTTTCTTTCTTTCAAATACGCCCATGCCTTCTTTCTTTCTTTGTTCTTTGTTCTTCTTTCTTTCTTTCTTTCTTTCTTTCTTTCTTTCTTTCTTTCTTTCTTTCTTTCTTTCTTTCTTTCTTTCAAATACGCCCATGCCTTCATTCTTTCTTTCTTTCTTTCTTTCTTTCTTTCTTTCTTTCTTTCTTTCTTTCTTTCAAATACGCCCATGCCTTCTTTCTTTCTTTGTTCTTTGTTCTTCTTTCTTTCTTTCTTTCTTTCTTTCTTTCTTTCTTTCTTTCTTTCTTTCTTTCTTTCAAATACGCCCATGCCTTCTTTCTTTCTTTCTTTCTTTCTTTCAAATACGCCCATGCCTTTTTTCTTTCTTTGTTCTTTCTTTCTTTCTTTCTTTCTTTCTTTCTTTCTTTCTTTCTTTCAAATACGCCCATCCCTTCTTTCTTTCTTTCTTTCTTTCTTTCTTTCAAATACGCCCATGCCTTCTTTCTTTCTTTCTTTCTTTCTTTCTTTCTTTCTTTCTTTCTTTCTTTCTTTCTTTCTTTCTTTCTTTCTTTCTTTCTTTCAAATTCGACCATGCTATTTTTCTTTCTGTCTTCCTATTTTTCTTCCCTTTACATTCTAACTCCTCTCCTTGAATTTCTCTCGCACTCCGTGACCTCATTTCCCTTTAAGACAAATATTACTGCTTGTCACTACACTGACCTCATTATACATTTTTTTACTGAGAAGATTTACTGAAATTCTTATCTCTTATTTTTGCTAGCATTAACTCTGATGCGGGTTTCTTTTTATTAGCAACAGTTTTTTAAAAAATCGGATTTCTTGATGGAATTTGCATCGACGAGAAAAACTTCAGCTCTAATCTCATAGTCACTAAACTAATTTACTTCCCTTTAAGAAAAAATACAGAGAATAATAAGTTCTGTTTTGTTTTGTTTTTTCACAAAATATCAGCCGACATTTGTCAAGAGAATGTTTTGCTTTTTCGATTCCTGTCACTTTCTTTCTTGTGACTTCAGTTAAGCAATAACCAGTTTAAAATTCCAGATAAATCTCAGCCTTTTTCTTCCGAAGTACCTCCACTTTATACACCTAAAAGGACAGAAATATCAAGAGAAACATTTATTTTAAATCAACTTTTAATGAATTATTTTCAATATTTCTACTAAGGATACTGACTGCACTTGCTTTTCCCGACAAACATTCGTTTATGCTAATCACAGGTTCGCCTATCTTCTCCTCCCCCTTCTTTTGAACAGGAGGATACGTTCGCTGTTGATGATAGCTTTTCTGGTTCTTTCAAAAATCTGTTAATTCTGTTGTGCTTTCCCAATCACAGCAATCTTAACCTATTCTAGTCTAGAGTTAGCCATAACTTTTTGCCCTTTCTTACACTGATACAATACTACAGAGTAAGCCTCAGCCTTGAGGGGATCTTGGGGCTTGTAGTTGATGAATAGCAATAAAAAATATATTCTCCGTGTGGTTTGGTCTGATATATTATTTATTTATTTCATTCATTAATTCTTTTTTTCTTTTTTCTTTCTTTCTTTCTTTTTTCTTTTTTTTTCTTTCTTTATTTATTAATTTATTTCATATATGGCAATACTTCTTTTCTTTATTTCAAATACGCCCATGCCTTCTTTCTTTCTTTCTTTCTTTCTTTCTTTCTTTCTTTCTTTCTTTTGATGATAGCGTTTCTGGTTCTTTCTAAAATCTGTTATTTCTGTTGTGTTTTCCCAATCACAGCCATCTTAAACTATTCTACTTTAGACTTAGCCATAACTTTTTGCCCTTTCTTACACTCATACAATAATACAGAGTAAGCCTCAGCCTTGAGGGGATCTTGGGGCTGAGATGAATAGCAATAAAAAATATATTCTCCGCGTGGTTTGGTCTGAAATATTATTTATTTATTTATTTCATTCATTAATTCTTTTGGTTCGGTTTGAAATACTATTTATCTAATAGCATATAAATTCAGCATAATAATCCGCTTAATAGATTAAATCCATATATTTTGAATCATTTCACCCCAAGCAAGGCGACAATTCCACTAGGGGTGAAATGAAAGAAAACGAGAATACTTTAATGAGTAGAAATTAGGAAAAGGTCAGAAGATGTCGACTGGTTGTTGTAATTAATTTTTTGAAGATTGTAGGTGGCAGGGATTTAAAAAAATCGGAAGAAAGTTCCACATGACAGAAGTGCGAGAAAAGAAACTATTAGAATAGATGTGATGGTTACATCTAGCTAGTTCATCAGTAAAAGGATCAGTCCTAGTTGCCAATCGAGTAATACGCTTAAATTCATGCTGTTGTGGTTCTAAGGAGAACAGCTCCTCAGAATTTGGTTGATTTTGTTTAGTGGGACATCAACCCTATGGGTCATTTAATGCCGCAATGTAAATATTTTGAAAACAATTGTATACCTTCAGCTAAATATAGTTTGAACCAGTCTTCAACTACAGAAAAAATATATTGTTGGTCATTTTATTATAACATATAATGATAATTCTACTATAAAATGTATTGCTGGCCATTTTATAATAAAGATGAACTATTGGGCACTTTACTATAAGTATTTTTGGTCATTTTTTGTATGAAAATTAATTGCTTCTATTTCTACTACAAAACTGCATTTTCACACCTTCACAGAGTTTTTTTAGAGGGTCATTATTTTCCCAAAGCTAGGATCCTAATAGGTGCTACCACACAGTATCAGGGTAGACCTGGAAAAGACAGCAATTAAGATGTGGTTCTACGCTCATCAAAACCTTCAAAATAGAAATTTCCGTCCGTAATGGACTCAGCGATGACAGGGACATTGAGAAAAATAATTTGCTGAAAATACTTCTAATATTGCTGCCACATATGATCCGATGCCTCTGCTATTTATTCTTTAAAAAACCAAAGATGAATCGGTGGTGGCCCAGCTTCAGTAGCTTTCCCACTGCCGTAAGGTGGCCTCTTTGTATCTTTTCTATAAATACTTTCATAGTTCAGATAAGCTCTTCAGTAAGGCACCTAGACTTTATGAATTTAAGCGGAGTACTAGACTGGCGTCAAGATCACAGCAACTTACAGTTTAGTTGACTAGATATAACCGTAAATTATATGATAAAATTTCTATCCTCGCACTTCTCACTTGTGGAACTCGCTTCTATCTCCATGCTTTCCAGCCAACTTTAATCTGCAAAATTTTAAATGCAATATCAATCGCTATCTAGAGTCTTTTTGATTACTCTTTCCTCTTCTCACTCATTATTAATGTTTCTTTTCCTAATTCTTCCGCACCCTATAACCCCTTGTGTCTTAGGGGCTTTACTGCCTTGCATCGGGTGATTTCAACCAACAGTGAGTCTTATTGTTCCATGAATTAATGCATTTGTTTTGTTTTGTTTTGTTTTGTTTTGTTTTACGGCATATCAACACCTCAATGGGTTATTTAATGTCGACAAGATTTTTATTGCTGGTAATATCCTTTTCTTCAAAAATGTATTGTTGGTAAGTTTTTTTTACAAAAACGTATTGCTTGTATTAAAACTTTCATAGTGCTTTTACCACAGTTTGGGGGAGATCAATTATTTGCCTCAATGGGTTATTTAATGTCGAAAAGATTTTTATTGCTGGTAATATCCTTTTCTTCAAAAATGTATTGTTGGTAAGTTTTTTTTACAAAAACGTATTGCTTGTATTAAAACTTTCATAGTGCTTTTACCACAGTTTGGGGGAGATCAATTATTTGCCCATAGCTGGGACCCTAACAGGTGCTACCACCCCGGCTCAGGGTGGATTTGGCAACACCATCAATTAAGAGGTAGTTCCAAAGCCTCCTGATCAGAGGCCTTGCTGTCGGATGCTGTTTATCGTCTCACCCAGGACACTAAATTAATGTTGCGAGCTTTCTGTTAAAAAAGGCTAAATTCACCATTACCATCGGCAATAGAAGACGCCGCTGCATTAATGAATGTCCAATGTTTCCTTATAAGGAAATGGTTAATATCATCATTATGTTATCTTTATATTTTTATACTTAGATTAAAAATTGTCAGACATATTTAATGTTTTATTTGAATCTTAATTTCTGTTCCATGCGTAACTTACTCAGGTCTTTATACACCATCTCTTAAAGATAGTGGATGGAAAACACAGAAAAAATACTTTACAAGGCACGAACCTTTATTAGTTCTCCCAGAAAACTTTTATCTTAACGTAAAAAGTGTTCGAATGTTCAAGCTAAGCTTTAGGAGCCCAAAGCTAATAGCTAAAATCTATTTCCATCTTCGTCATATTTTATTAATAAAACCGACATTAAACGTATTTAAAATATTCATAGGCCGTTTAGCTATGGTCTTTGATCCTACACTTATGCATTTACTCAGATTATAATTAAATTTTGAATCACAGCGACAGGCCCTCCTGAATATGTAAGGAAGCCAAAATCCTAAGGAAAGCCGCTGCTATTTTATAAAGGAAAATTCCTGTATTCACTTCAAAACCTGCTGTTTGTTTGTGAATTCAATAGAGGTTGGAAGAGACTCGATAGAAAGAGTTTATCAAATATTCCTAAAATATGAATAAAAAGATACCATCTTGATTTCTACAAGAAGGCATTTTATATTTATTTTAGTGATGAGCTGTTATAAAGGGTGTTTCATTAAGACGGATTATATATAAGGGTGTTTCATTAAGACCGATCAAAGTCAGTAGTAAATAAATCTATGTTATTGGTGAAAATGTATTTATTTCTCCATTGGAACATGTTATTTAAGTCATGTCAATTATGTGTGAAAAATAATATCACCCAAATATCCGCCAAATCTGAAAGAAAAAGAAAAAAAAAGTTAGACGCTTAAACTTACTTCACATTTAGAATCGGTCCAAGTTATTGGAACATCCTCATAACTAATCTCCTATATGGTAGTGAATACTGAACAATCTCTTCAATAATGAAGAAGAGACTTGATGCGGCAGAAATATATATATATATATATATATATATATATATATATATATATATATATATATATATATTATATATATATATATATATATATATATATATATATATATATATATTACTCCAGGGTGATTTTTCATATTATTTAAGATGATCATCGCTCTCTCTAACCTTTTAAATTTCTGTACTGGAGTAACAATTTGTCTGACAGGTTTCACATACGATTTTATTTTCAAGTTTGTTTGCTCTGCTCTTTGGACTGCCATAGCTAAAACTCCCTTTAACATGCCAAATTTTTATGGATTGAGTTGGATCTTTTCTAATTGATCTCTTTAGCTCTAAGTTGAAATGATGATCCCTCGTCCTGTTGTGACCTCCTGATCCAGTTTTCCTCTATACTGTTCCCTCTTGTTAAACTTATTCACCGTTCTCTTAATGGTTCTTGAAGAAACTTTGAATGTGGAAGCCAGAGTATTAATGTTGATACCATTACTGAAAGCCTGAATGATCATTTTCCTCTTACTATTGCTCAGTTGGGAAGACATAGTGGGGCTAACACAAAACAATATTGTTCTCTTTCTATCGGAATAACCCAACGGGTTTTTCAGTGATTCTTACGACAAATGGTGTCAAGATGGCTAAAGGCCTTATATGAAAACCAGGAAAAATGAAACTCAGTTTCGTGGTTATTTAGGTATTAAACATTTTATGGGGTGGAAAATTATCCCATGCAGGTAAACGATTTGGACAATTTTGCTGTTACATGCGACATAATTATTCCATCGATGTCGACGTAATCGGACGTAACACTTTGTAAGCGAATCTCTAATCTCATTATACTGGTGAATATATTTATAGAAAGGATTAAACTGTTCTATAGAATGGAGAAATGTTCCACACAAGCTGTGAATAAACTTTGTTCTATATATCCCAGCGCTTTCGGCTACTTTATGAGCCATAATCAAGATTGCATTTAACTGAATGTGCAGATTTTTTTTATATGTTTCTAGAGTGATGGGATTTTTGATTATTTTCCGAACACGGACAGCACATTTTCGCTGTGTTCATATTTGATGTTACTGGATGCTGGCAGTATATACACACACACACACACACACATACACACACACATATATATATATATATATATATATATATACTTTTAGCATATATATATATATATATATATATATATATATATATATATATATATATATATATATATATATATATATATATGTATGTATGTATACTTTTTTCCCTGCATTGGTTATCATTAATATCAATTAAATTTACACGTCTATATTCTATATCCCAGAAATAAACTTGATAAGGCTGGGACGAAACCGGTGGTTGCTTTTTTAGCTTTTAAAATATACATTAAAATGCCATATAAATTATGCTTATTCCGAGCTATTCTTAAATTTTGTACTACAAAAAACTTATTTAATTATATATAATTAAGTTTAAATTGTTGTGAGATATATATTTAATGTTACTAGGTCAAATATTTTCGATAATTTCACAATTTCATATTCAGGGCGTAATTTTTCCCTTCCAAGTAAATTCCAAGACGAAATAAATGCAGTGTATACCGAAAGATGTTTTTTTTTTTTTAAATATGTTATATAATTTTGGAACATGCATAATGATCGCGTTATTCAATGAATTATTAGTAGTTATTTCCTTATAAATTCTTGTTAGTGAAGAGATTTCGCCATTAATTACATTAACATTGCTAATTAATTATTTGTATAATTACCTCTGCACAATTTGATATATTTATGAAAATCCATCCGCAGCACATACAAAATATATAATGTTAATATACGTATATTATATATGAATAATATTAATACATATATATATATATATATATATATATATATATATATTTCATCCACAGACAGACTGTTTCGCTGTTTCACAGCTCATCAGTATGGCTAGACGTCCGGTTGCCTCTAGCTAGGATCGAAATATATATATATATATATTAATTGACGTATATAAAAAAGGAATTTAAATTAATCATCTTCTATGAAATATTTAAAACTGCTAACCTCATTGTCAAAAATGACAATTCACCTGCAAGATCCAAATTACAGAGAACCAATATTATTTACGGATTCCGATGTCCCTTAAGGAATTTTGATTCTGATCAATCTAATTTCGTAGACAGTTACACTGCAACATGTGTAACAAGAAAACTCACGTTACATCTCTCAGACCATAGCTCAATTAGAACTCATTTCAATACACATGGAGACCTACGCCACATGCTCGTTGATAATACAAATATAATAGCTTAATCCACATGTAAGAAAATATTAAAAGTAATGGAATCATTATTAATAAAAAGAGAAAAAAATTTAGAACTCAAAATAACCGTTATGAACACGGCCACAATATGATGACCATGTTTGGAAAATAAAACCTATAACTCTAGATGCATGCATAAAACAATCAATGCATTCAGTTAAAAGTAAAATAAAATTAATCCGTGAAAATAGCTAAAAGTATATCTGAAAACGGACGGGCATACAGAACATTCGGACAATTTTTGCATAATTTGCGTCCAGAAAAGAAAAAAATTATAAGATATCATGAAAAATTGAATAAAAAACCTTAAACACATTAACTTGCAAAATTGCATAAGAGATTGCTGCCCAAATACACAATTATCTATCCATCTACCTATATATATATATATATATATATATATATATATATATATATATATATATATATATGTGTGTGTGTGTGTGTGTATAAATATATATATATATGTATAAATATATATACATATATATATATATATATATATATGTTGCGATGGGTAAATTGTCGCCATTTTATATTTTAAATTTAGCGCATGTGCGTTGTGTGTTTTGGATTTTGTCGACTGCACAGTATAATAGGGTCAGTTGTGCACCGTATGTAAGAAAAAGGGCACCATGACGCAATTCTCTCTAACAGAAATTTGGAAATAGCATGCGGTACTGATTGACATTCGCGGCAGAAGCTCCAATACGAATATTTCAGAGTGTTTAAGTGTCAATCTGAGGACAGTGAAGAAGATTCGGAAAGAGTTGGAAGTGTTTAATGGTGATTACGAAGTTACGGCAGCTCGGAATATTCACTCTGTTCGTTCTGATAAGAAAAGAACTCGTTAATTTTTTCCTGGGGGCCTCAGACTCAACACAGAGGCCTACATCAAGTGCTTTCAGGAGGTAGTGATGTTCTGGGTGAAGGTGGTGGCTGCTGGAAGGCCCTATGCCTTGCAACAGGACTCTGCACTATACCACACAAGCAAGAGAACAGTCATGTCTATCAAATAATTTCTGCGACCACACCACCCCTTATATCTAGCCACCTAACTCACAACGACCTTGATTCTTATGTGTGGGGCGCAGTTGAGAGAGAGACCAACAAATCTACTTGTGACACCAAATATGAACTGAAGGAAGTATTATGGGAGAGAGAGGACGAGGGAGGGAGAGAGAGCAAATAAAACGGGGTCCAGTTTAATAATATGAGAAAATTGAAACCCCACTTCATGAATCTAATATTAACACGAAAATTAACAGGATTTTTTTAAAATATATATATATATATATATATTCCAAGAGAATCCTAATAATATAAAATCTTAAACCTGATACACACAAAGAGCTCAATGCATTTATTATAACAGAGCAAGCAAGTTACATAATAGAGAAATCCAAATTTACCTAAAAAAGATAGCTATTTCAACCAACATTACTACATTGGCATTTTCAACTGAGTCCCAAAATGTATATATATATATATATATATATATATATATATGGACTCAGTTGAAAAATGCCAATGTAATTGGTTGAAATCTTTTTTAGGTAAATTTGGATTTCTCTATTATAATATATATATATATATATATATATATATATATATATATATATATATATATATATATATATATCTATTATAATATATATATATATATATATTTCTCTATTTTAATATATATATATATATATATATATATATATATATATATATATATATATATATATATATATATATATATATATATATATATATATATATATATATATATATATATATATATATATATATATATATATATATATAACGGCTTGGATTGAGGAATCGGAGAGCCGAGTTCGAATCCCATTACAGTCAACAGTTACAGTTGCACCAGGTCTCTGTATTCGTCCCTCCCAAAAGTGTGGATGGCCCTGCACAAGGCCTTCACCACTATAATCAAATCCTATGTGGCTGTCGGGCTTTCAGTTTCTGGGAACTGATCTGTCTGACCCTCATACGTCGAGTTCGACGAGAGAGCGATAATATATATATATATATATTTAAAAAATTCATGTTAATATTCGTGTTAATATTAGATTCAAGAAGTGGGGTTTCAATTTTCTCATATCATTTAACTGGACCCCGTTTTATTTACTCCCTCCCCCCTCTCTCTCTCTCTCTCTCTCTCTCTCTCTCTCTATATATATATATATATATATATATATATATATATATATATATATATATACTTACTTGCATAGTTTCATGCGAAGTTTTTATAACAGATGTCCCAATATTATCAAAAGAAATGTAATGCACTTGTTTGCCATCGCTTCCATTCTCGATTACAAAGTTACAATTGTCCTTCTCCTCGACTGGTTGCCTTCACATTGCTAAAGATCTAAGAATAACCGATTATTTTACTTGTAACTGAAGAAGCGGTTGATTTATGACATTCCACAAACTATATCATATTTTCTTTTTAAATACCAGCTTTAAAATTCTAGTTCTTTTATATTCGTAAATAACATTAAAAAGTATACTTCAGTTAAAAGCGTTCATCTTTATTTAATTAAATCCATCATATAATGTTTTATTTCCATTTCTTTCTTCTTCTTTTTTTGCCAATTGACATGCCGGTGACATTTTCTGGTTTATAAAAAAAGAGGCACGTTATATCATCTATTTTATTTTGTTAGTTTAGTTTGTGCAACTTCTTAACGACCTTGTCACATGTTCCATCATACGCAGACTTCCTGAATGTCATTGATTCATTTTCAACTTGCGTTACCCTCCCCTATTCACCAGAAAACACCCGGCTCATTTTTAACGTATGCACTTTGATTGAAACCAACAATTTCGTCTCGTTTATTTTATTACCATTTTCTTTGATTTTCCATAACGTGGTCTGAAAAAGAAGCTGGCGTCTACTGTGTAAAAATAACCGAAAACTATAACTGCTTTGAAACTATTCGCGTGTTTTTGATGTGAAAGAATTGCGTTTGAACTAAATCTGTTGTCTTTTGATTTTATATTACATCTTTCCATCAAATCTTCAGCCCTCGCTTCATATTCATACTCATGTACCGAGTACTATCGTTGAGTATATATATATATATATATATATATATATATATATATATATATATATATATATATATATATGATGAAAAATATGGAAAAGACAAAACAAAATCCGAATATGCCAATTTACTGTTTTAATGTTGTTTTACTGTCGACGTCAGACGTTTCGGTCCAGTAGACCATCTTCAGGACATGGTTATTAGAAATATACTTAGGTTTAATAATAACCAGGTCCTGAAGATGGTCTACTAGACCGAAACGTCTGACGTCGACTGTAAAACAACATTAAAACAGTAGACTTGCATATTCGGATTTTATTTTATTTTCCATATTTTTCATCAAACCGTCGGTTCTACATTCACATATTTGCTTACACACACACACACACACACACACACACACACACACACACACACACATATATATATATATATATATATATATATATATATATACATGTTAAATAATCATATTTATCTACATACATATATATTTAACAGTAATACATGATACAGTGTATTACTCGAGTATCAAGTGGAATTCCTTTATAAAAAGATGCAGATAAAATGATCGGCTCTCTGTATCACTCCAGTAAGTATCTGGCTCTTCATGTTATTCTGTAACTTTATAAGGGCCAGATCAGTCCGAAAATGGAGTTCTGTTGCTATATTTGGGCAGGAGCAACCCAGACCCTACTTTCCAGTCTAGAGTTTAAAATTGTCACTGAGTCCTTGTTGGAGAAGAATTATTTTCCACTATTCAGTGTCTCCATCACAGGCGGGATGTGGCAAGTCTCTCACTGCTCTATCGCTACTAACATGGAATGTGCTCGGAAGAACGGCATCTGCTGGTTCCTACACGTCTGACATTTTTGGCTAGGATCCGCAATGCCACTTACATATTAGCTACCCACCCACATTCCATCAGCGAGAAGTATGTTCCACTCAAACAGCTTCTTCCCGCGCACCACTGCTCTATGAAACAGACTCCCAAGAGGATGTTTCACCGAGCAATACAATATTGACCTGTTCAAATCTAGAGTCAGCTATTATCTTGCCCTTCTATCTATGTAAACTACCCCTTAACGTAACTCTCTACCTCATGTAGCACCTGGGACTTATATAAGGTGAACCTTACTGTAAAAAAAACTGTTGCCTTTAAGATAAAACCCTTCCATTTGCCTTGTTAAAGTCTATCAGAGGACGAAACGTGATAGTTTTCCTTTCATCCTTATTCATATTCTGCTTTTATATACCTTATATACTGGTGTATCATGCGACTTATGAAGAAATTGGTTCTACTATATAATGAAACACATCTAAAAAAAAATTAAAAGTTTAAAATTTCAGTGTCCCCTCCTCGTCGTGTGTAATCATGTCAACGTAAATATCACATTCGTCTGATGACATCCTAGAGAACGAAAACGCGTCGCACAATCATTCTTCGGCGTTGTCATTAATTTTCCGAACACATTGGTCTCCTTATTCGCCCCCATGATGTAAGCGATCATAGCTCTGTACAGATTTAATTACTCTGAAGTGCCATGATTCCTTGGAAAATAGAGTAGAGCTACTTCCTGTTGCTTTCCGTTTATAATTCGTTTTCCTTCTACTAGATTGGCTGCCAATCAAGGTTATAGAGCTAGGTTTACTCTGCCATTCACCCATAGCTTGTTGGGAAGACGAGTTGGATGGAGAGGAGTCCCCGACTTACGACAGAGTTCCTACAATGCGCTGTAACGCGATTTTCCGTGTAAGTCGGAACGTACTCACACACCTATGCTAACACAATAGTAAAGCAATAATCCAGGATATAACAACAATCTCCTATGACATATGTTAACATAATTAGGACTCGAAAAAACACATGCTGGACATAAATATTTGCGTCGTATATACGAGACAAACGGCATAAGTCGAAAAAAGATTAATGGAGATTGCGTCGTAACTACAAATTCGGGACTGTCGTAAACCGGGGATTAGCAGTACATGCCTAAACCAAGGTGAATGTAACAGACTAGGCTGGAATGTGAAATCGGCTCGCTGATTATCGTTACGATACCCGCAAATCTATTTCTGTGTAGACTCAGTTTTCTTGTGGTAAACATTACAATTTGTTCATTTTATTCGAGATATTCATTTATTTAGAATTTTACTCTTTGGGATCCATATTTGTTTTTATTTTGTTCTTCCTTCACTCAAGATTATTAAGGAAGTTAATTGCTCTTTCTCACTGCCTCTCTTGTCCTAAATATGATCTCTAAATATGAACTTTCCTAGGGCCTCTTCATTCATTATTCTGAGAACATCATGGACCGATCGAGTAAGCAAACCTGAAAGAAAATGGTCACAAAAAAAAAACACTTATTCTTAGCGTCACAAATGGTAATGGTGGCAATGCTAATATTAGCCATTTTCCTACATTTGCCATTCCTTGACCCAGCAGCAATTACTACTTTCTGTTCGAAATTTATAAAATCTTTCTCTTGAAACAATTTTTCAGAAAAATAGTTTTCAAAACCGGTAGCTGCTATCGCTCTTTCCTGTACTTATGGCGATTTCCTTTGGAAAATTTTTTAAAAATATACATTCTTCAGTAGGATTCAAACCTGAGTCCCCGAGAGGAAACATTCATTAGATCAGACATGCTTTTGATCTCACATGATTTCTCGAATATTCAGACTGGGAGATGGAAATAAATAAATATACTGTTTAATAAATAATCAGAGCCTCTACTTAAATATGAGAAATTAAGTTTAAGCAATAAATAAATTAAAAATTGTTAAAATCTAGGGTAGGTTACTGAATAGAATAATCACACGAAGGTGGATAATGAACGATAATACTTAGGACAAGAACAAAACATATAAGATTCGCCAGCGGCGCGTAAAAGAAGGAGTCAACTGCTAGAAGTGAGTCAAGTGAATTCCACAATGAATCTCCACGCGGTCAGATGTGGCACAAGGCTGAATTTAATGTGGGGTAAACGAGACTCTGTCCTATGACGTAGCCTCGTCTGGGAATCCTCTCTAACAGAAGGGAGAGAGTTTGACAAGCACAGCTGGAATCGAACCTCCAACTACAGGATATCTACCAACCGCCCTACGCGGTAAAACGTGGCACAAGGCTAAATTTAATGTTCGGTATCCAAGCCCGTAGGCTCGGCCAAAAATTCCCCGTAGAACCCACATAAAACGGGGTCGGGTAGCTGTTTCCCGAGACGAGACTCTGTCCTTCGACATAGCCTGGTCTGGGTATCCATTCTGTCGGAAGGCAAAGAGCTTGACCATCACAGCTGGAGACAAATCTCCTGCAGGATATCTACCAACCGCCCTACCCGGTCAGATGTGGCACAAGGCCGAATTCAATGTGGGGTTTCCCATTACTAGGATACTATGCAGAGATGTATATTTCGAAAGTACAATTCAACCTTACTCTGATCGGTAAATATTAGTAGCCATTAAAAATATCTTTCATGCAATATATATATATATATATATATATATATATATATATATATATATATATATATATATATATATATATATAAAATAAATATATATATAAATTATTATGAAGAAACAGACAACTTCAAGATTTCATGATTATAATTTATTTCCCTATAATCGAAATTCGATTCTAATTCCCCAGCTCGACATTTTGATACAAATAAATGTCTAACAAATATTCCAGGTATAAGAAGGTTTATTTAATATCATTTTTCATTTATGCACACATGGGTTTGAGGAGGCAGGTTTAAATTGGTGCCAGGAGGGGTCAAAACATATATATATATATATATATATATATATATATATATGTGTGTGTGTGTGTGTGTATGTGTGTGTGTGTGTGTGTGTGTGTGTGTGTGTGTGTGTGTAATTTGGCAGAAACTTTTCTTTTAAACAAATATTTTAGAAAATATGAGAAAATTCAAAAGAAAATATGCAGGACGATGTTGTCGTTAACATTCAACACAACATGTTTAAAATATATATATATATATATATATATATATATATATATATATATGTCGAAAGGGATAAGGTAATTGACAGAGTTGAAGACAAAAGAGAGGCAAACAAATGTTTTGAAAAAATTTCCTTACATCTTTTTAAAAAAACTTTACACCAATTTTTTTCTCTTAGAATATTATTACTGATTTTTTTTAACTTTGAGTTGCTATATTATTATTATTATTATTATTATTATTATTATTATTATTATGTTAAAACATTAATGTCAAAGTGTCATAATCCGATCCTAGCCATTTTTTCGTCTGTGTCCCGCATGTGTGTTTTCCTTTTTCTTTTTTCCCTGCCTATTTCTCTATATATTTTACTCCTTTCTGTATTCACTTTTATTTCTTAGATCTTCTTCCGCTTTTCTGTGGATATACTTGATAAGTAGGTCAGCATGTCTAACAATTCCTACATCACCAGTGTCATTATTATATGTCTCATGTTTTTAGCTGGATGTGAATAAATCTATCTCTTTTCTTCCTTTTCCTAATTTTGTTTCCCTGTCTTTTGCCACAGTTTCAATCACCTTATCACTTTTGAGAGATATATATCTCCTTCAAACCCTCCTGCCACCATATTAAACCTGCCTCCTCGTGCACATGTGTACACAAATTACAAATGATAATACATAATCCTTCTTATGACTGCAATTATTTGTCACCCATTTATTTGTATAAAAATGTCGATCTGAGGAATTAGAATCAAATTTCGATTCTAAGGAAATAAATTATAATCACCATGAGCCCATAAAGTTGTCTGTTTCTCAATATAATTAATATTTGCTCTGTTTTGAAATTGAGCTCTCTGGATTAAATCCTCCCTGGAATTATCCATACGGATTACCAAACACATCTTTACCGATATATATATATATATATATATATATATATATATATATATATATATATATATATAGGGTGTTTGATTAAGACTGATCAAAGTCAGCTGTAAATAAATCAGTGTTATTGGTGAACATTTATTTATTTCTCTATTGGGTCAGGTTATTTAAGTCATGGCAATTATGTGTGAAAAATAACATCGCCCAAATGTTCGCTAAGGCTTCGGCGAGACACATTCACTCGATGGTCAAAATTTTTGATGACGTCTCAGCATAGTTGCTCCTCGATCTCACCAATATGCCTTATTATCTCATCCTTCAGCTGTTGAATTGTTGTTGGCCTGTTGGTATAGACCTTAAATTTGAGATGACCCTAAAGGAAGAAATCTAAAGGTGTCAAGTCGCACGATCATGGTGGCCAGTTGACTATTTCGAGAGATGATGCGACCTGGGAACTTCTCATTCAAATTCTGTTTGGACGTCCATTTTCGTAATAGGCCTCGATAACTTTAACACGTTGTTTGATTGTTAATCTGTCCATAGTTGAAATTTCGAAAGACTTAAGTTTTTAAATCTGAAAGAAAAAGAATAAAATCATGATCATGCTTATAAAGATGCGTAAATTTCAAGATTGGGAATTCCTGGATTTTCGCTTGAGGATGAAACTGGGCCTGATACTTTAATTCAATTTAATTTGAATAATTATATTGAGGTTTTTGGCTCTTGTTTTTGAAACATGAGAACTCTTATGTAGCGAAGGAATCATTTTATGGAGCACTGCTTTTAAAAAATAAAAACCAAAATTATAAAGAACTCCAGATTATTTACCTAACGTGTTCTTTCCTATTTTTCTATATATTTGCACACACACACACACACACACACACACACACACACACACACACACACACACATATATATATATATATATATATATATATATATATATATATATATATATATATATATATGCGTGTGTGTTTTGTCTATATAATTTAGACGATTCTATTTAGATTATTGTTGTTTTGTTTATATTTCCATCACTTTTTTAAATTAAATATCTGTTATGGTCCAAGTTCCTTGTACCACGGTGATGGTTCAAGGTAGAACCAATGAAGAATAACTCGAACACAGGTATGGAATAACACAGATATATTACAAACAGAAATATGTACAAAAGAAGTAGGAGTGTTAAGTAATAACAATCAGGTTAGGTTAGAGAGAACTATGTTGTCTCGAGGTATCACTATTCCAATGTCTTACAGTAATCGTCTGACGCGACTCTGTCTGTGACCGACTCTGAACTGAATTGTGAACTAACTCACACTTTGAACTTGAACAGTATTTACTGTCCCCCCACGGGGGATAGATGTGACACAAGGCCGAGTTTACCGTGGGTATTCCCGAGCCCGTAGGCTTGGCCAAATAATGCCCGTAGAACCCTTATAAACGGGATCGGGTTGCTCAACCTCCCCGAACGAGGCTCTGCCCTTCGGCGGAGCCTCGTCCGGGTTCCTCTCTGTCCAGAGAGTTCGACCGTCTAGCCGAGTCGTCCAAAAACGACTGACTCTGAACTTGAACTATGTTCATTAACACGCCCACGTGTGTCAAATGTGGCACAAGGCCGGTTTAATGTGGGCTTTCCTAGCCCGTAGGCTCGGGCAAAAATTGCCCGTAGAAACCGTATAAACGGAATCGGGTTGGTCAACCTCCCCGAACGAGGCTCTGACCTTCGGCGGAGTCTCGTCCGAGTTCCTCCCTGCCCAGAGGCAGAGAGTCCCCCTCTGCCTCAGAGGCAGAGAGTTCGACCGTCTAGCCGAGTCGTCCAAAAACGACTGACTCTGAACTTGAACTACTGCTCCCTCTTGAGGCGCAGTATGTATGATATACGGAATAGTCCATTATTATTATGGGTAAGTTCCCATAACAATATCGCACATTGTGAGAATAGAAGATCTGCCAAGAATGGTGAAACGTTGTCAGAACCTGGACACAAATTTACTACGGTTCATCTAGTGATTAAAGCACTTTCTCAATATTTTTGTCTTAGTTAATTGTTTTCAATTGTTTTTAATTAGAGTAGCATTTGTCTCGTTACGATGTTTAAATAATGCATTTAATGTGTTTACATTATTTACATTGTTCTGACTGTTGTACTCATCTTTATTCTCATGTTCACGTCGTTTCGGCCGTTGTACGTTCCGGCCTTCTTCAGGTGATTGGAATTTCGAATTGAACCCTTTCGTCCACAAAGGTAGATTGTTCTATTTCTACGCGCCATGCCTCTTCTGGATGTCTCATTTTTTCCCCTTTAACTCAACTCTCCAAGTTTTTGTTCACCAGTGCAGTAGCCTGTTATTGAACTCACGACACTTTGGGTCAAGTCACTGGGTCCACACAACGTTTTTATCCACTGGGCCATGTGTCCTTGAGGTCTAGAACAATCTACCCCGGTGGACGAAATAAGGGGTTCAGTTAGAAATTCCAATCACCTGAAGAAGGCGGGAGCTTAAAACAGCCGAAACGTCGTGAACATGATAATAAAGATGAGGAGAACAGTCCGAACAATATATATAATTACAATAACGCATCTCAGAAATATTGACACATATTTAATGTGTTGCTTTATAAAGGATCCCTTTTGTGTTCATATAATCTTTTATTTAAATTTTGTGAGGTTTCTCCTCTGTATTCTTTGTGACAATCATTACAGGTGATAGAGTAAATTCCTCCTTCAAGTTTTAGCTTATTATTTGTTTTATATTAATTCTTTTATTGTTTTGAACGTAGTTGTGACAAATTTTAATGTCGACAAGATTTTTAGAAAAGATTCGTATGAATTCAATATGTCTTATTTGTAAAGAATCAGTTTTTAGTTCAGGTTTGGTTTGGTTTGGTTTATTTTACGGTATATCAAGCTCAATGAGTTATTTAATGCCGACAAGGTTTTGTTTTAAGGATAGTTTCGTATGAACAGAATATGTATCCTTTGTAAGAAATCAGTTTGAAGATCAGGCGTGGTTTATTTTGTTTTTCGGTATATCAACTTCAATGGGTTATTTAATAACGACAAGATTTTTTATGATAGCTTCGTATGAACAGAAAACTTATCTTGGCTGAGGCAGTTCGTCCTCTGATAGACTTCTTCATGGTAAATATAAGGATTTTATTTTACAAGTATTTTTAAGCAGAATTTAAAATGATTTTAGCTTTTCAGAATTTTAAATTTAATAACGGCCATAAATATACTTCAGGCGAACTAAAAGTCCAGGTAAACTATGGAAGATACTAAGTGATGTAATTTAAAATCTCATAAACGAAAGTGAGAAAATGTTGTAATTGTTCAAATCTTTTATGATCTTATTATTTAGTTCGAGATTAATTTATGCACTAGAAGATTTTGAATTCAACCGTTTTCTTCTAATATTTTTTTAAATTTTTGTTGTACAGAAAGGCGAACGAACTTCACTACACTAAAGTGTTTAACATGACATCTTCCATTGACTATGTACGTAGTCCCATGCGGGACATACAGAAGTTGCCAAGTAGTCGCAAAGAGGGCCGTACTAAGAAATTCACGTGTATTGTAATATTAAAACACGGGATTAAACAGTTCTTGCGCAATCTTATGTGCGAGTGTTTCCTGTGGATTATTATTAACCTGAACGGCGAGCTTATGGTTTGGTTTATTTTGTTTTATGGCATATCAATCTCAACGGGCTATTTAATGTCGACAAGGTTTTTTTAGGATAGGTTCGCATGAACAGAATATGTATTTTTTGTAAGAAATCAGTTTGTAGATCAGGCGTGGTTTATTTTGTTATTCCACATATCAAAGCCTCAATGGGTTATTTAATATCGACAAGATTTTTTATGATAGCTTCGTATGAATAGTATATGTATTCTTTATAAGAAATCAGTTTCTAAATCAGGTTTGGTTTATTTTGTTATTCCACATATCAAAGCCTCAATGGGTTATTTAATATCGACAAGATTTTTTATGATAGCTTCGTATGAATAGTACATGTATTCTTTATAAGAAATCAGTTTCTATATCAAGTTTGTTTTATTTTGGTTTACGGCATATCAATGGTTAATGGGTTATTTAATATAGACAAGATTTTAGGATAGTTTCCTATGAAAAGTATATGTATTCTTTATAAGAAACCAGCGTGTAGATCAGGTTTCTTTGACGTATTTTTGTAAAAAGGTTTTAATATTTTAATTTTTTCAAAAATCTATTGCTGGCATTTTTTTCAAATTGTATTCTTTTTATTTTTAATATAAAAATCTATTTACACACTTTCAATTATTTTGTTCCTAGTTTGTGGGTTAACTTTTTGTGCATAGCTGGAACCACAAAAGCTGCTATCACACCGAGGCAGGTTGGATCTGGGAACAACAGCAATTAAGATGTGGTTCCACGTTCCTAAAAAAAAAACACCCGATGAGCATGTTTGCTGCTGGATGTAGTTTATCGTCATACCCAGGGCGGACTGAAACTTGATACGAAGATTATAACAATTTCTTAGTCATGTATGTTGGCTTTTGAAATTAGTATTTCTTTTAGGAAATGAGATATTCGATCAAATACTGTTCAGTATCAATTCTTCTAATCAGAATCAAGGCGAATCAGAATGAACGTCTATCAACCTACATCGACTTTTGATTTGTATCAAATTGTAACACATTCATCTGTCCTCCGCTCTGATCACTAGCTGCTCGCTTTCATAATCGATTAACTTAAGCAAACTTCCGCTTCAGTCTTTCAATTGTACAATTACTTCACTTCCAGACACATGTTTCGTACACATCTAAGTGCAGAAGACTTATATTAATTGAAGATTTTATCTTAATAGCAAATAACGCAATGGTTCGCCATTAAATTCCTTTTATTACAGACTTATCTTGCGCCTTTATTTCGCATATCGACACTCAGATATAGTCTTGCATTTTGTGCTTTTGGAAAATGACAAAGATTTAATTTAAGCTTTTTGCCAAAAGACACATTATCACAAATCTTTGTTAATGAAAGACAATGTGATTTTTTTTGTGTGTGAGGCTGTTTTACGAAATTAAATGAGACGCTCTTTATTAAGAGCTGCAGATCATTGGAATCATGAACTGAGTCACCGTTTGATGTCTTTTTAATACGACACTGCCTCATTGCTGTGGATGTGGAGTTCCAAATAAATGCTTTAGCTAGAAGTTTTTAAACAGCGACAGTTTGAAATTATTGGTATTAGCACAAGCGTGGGTGGGACACATTAACCAGTTCTGATTCCGTGCACAGGAGAAATCAGACGCGATACGCTATAATTTTTACTTTGGGTTTCTTGACAATTACATTGGTTCTGGCAATTTTATCTATCTATCTATCTATCTATCTATCTATCTATCTATCTATCTATCTATCTATCTATCTATCTATTTCATTATGTTCATATCTATCTCTCAATGTCTCTCTATCTATTTATACCTGTCTGTTCATTATCTATCTATCTATCTATCTATCTATCTATCTATCTATCTATCTATCTATCTATTTATGTTCATATCTATCTCTCAATGTCTCTCTATCTATTTATACCTGTCTGATCATTATCTATCTATCTATCTATCTATCTAGCATAACAGTTATCAGGATAGAAAGTGGAATCAGAGAGCCGAGTTCAAATTACGATGTAACAGTCCAGATTAACACCCTTCCAGAATAATCCGGGGTATATTTTAGCGTCGTCCAGAACAATACTCGGGTATGATGGGGACTTGTCTAATACACAAAGGAATTAAATAGTCTTATTTAAGCACTCCCAAAGGCCAGTTTATATACCTTTCTTACTATTAACTTCAACAACTGTTCCTTTCGATAAGTCTCTAGATCCAAGCCAAGGCAATGTGCATATCATATTTTCAGAGAATCAATATTAAATTATGGCGTGTCTAACGCAGACACAAAACAACGGTCAATCACAAAAATGACCACTCTTCAATCATTTTGACAAAAATCAATAGTAATGATAATAATAGCCATTTCCTTGTAAGGAAACATTCAGTAGCCATTGTTACTGTCAGTTGAAAGTTCTTTGCTACTTGTCGGCTGAAAATTATTAATTATTTCTATTCAAACAATTTTCCAGGAGAATATGTTTATCAAGTCGAGTAAATGATATATCTTTTTTTTTATTGATGGTGGTTTACTTCCTAACCTTTTGTTCCAAGTCAAGGGGAATATCAGCATCTTGATTATGTCATTATTTACACGTCTTATTCTTTTTTCTTCTTTCTCTTGTTTCTTTTTTAGTTGCTGCTACTGTTGAAAGTCCTTTGTTATTAGGTACGCTGCTTTGTGATTCTGTACTGCAAGACAACGAGTTTCGAAGAAGGATTCTTCTCGCTAAGAATTACAGACTTCCTTGGTTCAGATCCATTTTTAACCATTTATCTGAGAAAGTGGTTGAATTCAGCCAACAGTTTAGACATTCCTGAATGAATATGGAGTTATGCATGATATCCATAAGAAAATTTGTAGAGGAAAAAGCGTGTGAAAAGCAAAGAAATAATCTTCAAACACAGCTCTATAAATGTTAATAATTTTATTCACGAGTATAAAAATAAATTTTGTTTTAAACCTTCTCACAAACAAACTTCATACGAAAATGTTTTGTTTTTCTTCTTACAACACAAAAGGAATTAATTTTGTTAGTATAGGATACAAGTTACGTGAATTCTTAATGTGAACGTTCAGGAATTACGTTATATTATGTATGTGTATGATTTAATTTCAGCAGCAGCCGATGATTACTACTGCTGCTACAATTACGGTTGTTTATATAATTCGCTCGGTTATTTTTCGTAAGATAAGCTGTGAGAACAGATTTATGAAAATACTTTTAAAACGAGAATTAATTTTCAAAAAAACGGATCTCAATAAGTTAACTTGAATATGCGAAAATTTGAGAATTCAGTATCGTTTACAATCCTTTGGTCGAATTATACCGAAGACGAACTTGTCTCAGTATTTATTTTAAAAATCGCATGACAGAAAGTTAAATGTCAGAATTGCTAAACTCAGAAGTTGTATTGGTTAATAAATATATTTCCAAAATTTTGATGTCGACTTTTAGGAGGGAAAAATTGTTAATCATTTTCTGGGTGTGATCCTTCAATTTTTCTTGCAAACGACAAGAATCTTCGTCTGTTTTTTGACAGATTTAATAGCGTTTGAGACTAATGTAGGAATTTTAATTTGAAGTTGGTGTGAGCTTATTTTGCAAAGAATTGATAATTTAGTGATACGAGTTCAATCGATCGATTTTTTCTACAATTTTAAACAGGGTTTGACACATAACTCGAGTTCTTACTTTATTTTTTAGGTTAATTCTTAGCAAATTGCTGTGTTGGGTGAAACTACAGCTTCCTTTATGTTTCATTTCCGTGTTTTCTATACTAAATTTGTTATAACTGATCCATACACCGAGATATTTGAATTGTTTTCCACATCCCGAAAGTAAGGCCTCGCAATGTGCAAACCGAACAATTGAAATAAAATTGAAAGCTGAAGAATACACACAAATAATACTTCTTGCACGCGTGATACCATAACATCTTGATTATCATTTGTGGATATATTAATATACATTTTATTACAGGAGAAAAGAAAGTGGATATATTTTGAACTTGGAATATAACCAATAATAACATTCCAGATTCCCAGGAACCGGTTCTATCAAGGCAGGTAATATTTAGGAACCTATTCTGCTTATTCTCAATCTGAGAATGGAAAAAATCATTTTATACTATCAAAAAGAATTAAACAATTTTGATAACTTAATAGATAATATTAGTTTATTAAGATATTCCAAGATTGAAATTCTGTTCTCATCTTATTTCAATATTTCCTGCTTACCTTCAAAAAAGCCCTTGTCGAATCCATGTAAACATAAATGTTGTTGAAACATTTGATTAAGGGCTCTAGACGTATTCAAGATCTGGTTAAAACTGAAGCTATTAATTCAATCAAATTTTCAGATCTTTTTGAATAACATTATTTTATCTTAATAATGGCTAAAAAATATAGACGAAAGGATTAAGCCATAAACATTTGAGCAATATTTACATTATAATTCGAAATGGAAGCAAAGTAATTAAATAATTTAAGAAAAGTATTTATCTGTCGTTTTTAATCAAATTTGTATCAGCGAAAGTTTTCTGTCTAAAGCAGTGTTTCTCAACCTTTTTTTTTACTTCAGGGCATACTTGTTGCTACAACTAAAACTATGAGACGCACTTAATCATTTTCCTATTTTCAAATTTTATATTAATTTTTCCTTATTAGAATTTAAAGAAGTATTTTGAAATAAAGATTTATTTTTAAGACATAGCATTGTATATTTAACTATACCTGTGTGAAACCTGTGATTGGTATGTTTTGACAATTTGATTAATTAATGTTAGGTCTTATATGTGAAAAACATACCCTTCATTTCCTCATCAATATATTTAATATTTGATCTGATTTTTTAATTTGATGTTGGTAAGTCTTGAAAATCCTAATTCACAGAGGTATGATTGGGAAAATTGCAATAAAATCTCCAATGCTTTACTTGCTATTGAAGTATATTCTTCAATGGAAATCCAAAATTGATCAATGGACACTTGGGGTACACCTGTCTACATTTCTTGGCGCATTAGTGCGCTCCGGTTGAGAAATGCTGCTCAAAATACAGATTATTTATCCACCGGAAAGATATGATGGTCATCGTCATTGTAGACAGTTTTTTTTTCTAACGATGTCTTCCGGTTCCGGCTGTGGTGGTTGGATTCTTGTGTGTTAAATCAGACGAACACCTGAATGGTATAGTTCTCTCTGCGAGAAGAGCATCAGTAATGATGCTGGATAATAGCAGAGAAATAATTTTGTTTTCGATATCGTTCCAATTTCTGCTGGGCCAACTTTACGGCTGTGGTTTGAACAATGTCCAGGTACACACGTTTCCAAGCAGCCCGATCGCACGCCAACTGTTGTAATTGGCTGGATAATTTATAACGGGTCTTACTGGTGAGATTCCTGTTCAGGTAATGATCCCTGACTGAATAGGATTAAAGTTATTGTCGTAAGATTACCGGTAAGAATCTGCAATGATTTGTCGTCGTCATTGTATGAGGTACGTTCCAGAAATTATGAAACTTTTTCAGAAGATATATTTATTAATTTCAAAGAGGTGCAAAATCTCGTTCAAAGTAAAGATTCTCTGACGTCAACGCACTTATAGCGTTCCAGCCACGCCGTAAAGTCCCCATGGAAGTCATTCAAAGAAAAGGTGTCCATTCATCTTGTCATGGCGTCTTTTATCTTCTTAATGTCTTCAAAACAAATGCCCTTGAGATTCTTCTTCAGTTCGAAGACCAACCAAAAATTACAGGTAGGAAAGTGTGGAATGTAAGCAGGCGGAGAGACATTTTTGATGACCCTCAACCATTTCCAAGGCGTGTGTCCTTCTGTTCTTCACTGGACACCCCAGGGACCTCTTTGCACACATTTTGTGCTTGTTCACTTCTTCAGGAATAATTGTGTGTACAGTTGCCACACCAATTCCAAACTGTATGCTATTGTCATTAGAGACACCTGACAATCTTCATACAGAAAATTGAGAATTTTATCCAACAGCTCTGTTGTTTTGACCTCTCCGTCCACATTGTCTCTTACATCCTCTGCTTTGTCTTTGAACCTCTTGTGGAAGCGGAAATAAGATTCTCGCCTCATATAAGTTAATCCGTAAGCTGTCTGGAGAATTTCATGCGTTTCTGTTGAATTTATGTCCAGTTTAAATCAAACCTTTATTGCATGACGAGCTTCCAAATTGTCTTCACGACCTGACTGCATTCTGCAAACCAGTTCGATTGATAAGCAGCGTTTTGTACAGTGTATTCAAAAAGTTGGGGGGTTTTTTTTGCAACCGTCTCCTTCAATCTGGAATAACAGAAGTTGTCAAGACAACTTATTAAATGTATAGTAATTATATACTAAAACTACAATGATTTAAGCAAATTATAATTAATAATCCAACAAAAGGTCTGGAAACTTCTTGAATGCAACTCGTAACGTTTCTTTTCAGCTGAAGCAGGTCAGTTGCCCTCATGATGAATGGGTTCTAGTGTTGTGGATTAAAGTAACACGGGAAAGTTGACTTCTGTGGTTTGAACAGCCTCCATATACAGATACGTTCACAATCAGCCCGATTGCAAGACAACTAATCTATGGCTGGATAAGGCATAAACTGAAAATGTATACCCCCGACAAGACCAAGGAAACCGTTGGTAGGGCAGTACGTATTTTAAAGCTTTTATATGGCTTTGTCTGCCACACCTGCAGGGCTGAATGTCGTGCAAGGATTAGTCTGTTAACCCACCCCAAACACTGCTCCCAAACGGCCATATAATTATCTCTAAATGCTTGCTAAAGAATATGGCTACGATTCCTGTATCCCATACCGTCTCCATTTGTGAATTGTTAAAACATTCCACGCGACCTTCCAACAAAATATACACTTTAGGGTACGGCAAGACATGTATAAATTTGGAACACTTCAAAATCACCAATCGTCGAAGCTTGTTTAGTCTCTAGTTACGTTGGATAGGCAAAGTACTCAACATGCCTGAGAAACAACTCACACTCTGCACTTTCTTCACTCAATCCTTTTTTTCTTACAGTGAGGTTCACCCTGTAAAGTCCCGGGGATCACTCAAGGTAGATGGTTACAGAATAAGAGGAGCAGTTTATGCGAATAGATGGGAAATGATAACGTTTAAGCCTAGACTTGAACAGGTTAAGATTGTAGTGATCAGGGAAGCATCCCCTTGGAAGTCGATTCCCAGGACATTTGTTTGCGGGAAGAATAAGAATACGGGACGAATGAAGGTGGTTTGCTACAATGTGGGTGGCATGGCGGGTCCTAGCCGGGAAGGGTACAAGTGGCGGTACCAAGGAGTGCACTTCATCAGAGCGCTTTCCATGTAAATAGCGATAGAGCAGTGAGAGACGGTTCGCAAGGTAGAAAATATTTTGTCCTCCACAAGGACGTGGTGACGTTTTTCAACTCTATCGAGACTGAAAAGTGAGGACTGGGCAGCTCCTGTTCAAATATGGCATCAGAACTCCATTTTACGCTTAAAGGATAGAGTCGGGCACTTACTGCAGCAGTACAAAGAACGAACCATTTTCCCTACCTCTTTAACTATAGATCGTATGGGGTTAGTTTAAGGCCCAATAAACATTCAAGGCCCGCGGCCTCCTTGAGGCAACATCCATTCATCGTAACTGGGTCCAATTGGTGATGATGGAATGTAACTGGTTTGCTTTTCGAGGCATTACATATAACCAGCCATTTTACCCCACTGATATTTTAGAACGAGATCGAATGCAGAATCAGCTGCCCATCTCTGTTGGAGTGAAGCGAAAGGACTGTCGATGGTCTATACAAGCAATACAGGGACTTAACCAAGGCTAGCCTGTCTGCTGATGGTAAATTTTATCTTATAAATATATGCGTTTGTATAATATTTCTCGGTTATTGTTTATATCTACTAAAATTTTGTAACTTCGCCGTTTGTCTTTCAAAGGAATTGCTGTCCATTTATGCAAGATATAGTTTAGACATGTTTTAGGGTCTACCGTACCCTAATTATTTATTCTACGCCTTTCAAAGACTTTTTTTCGTATATCACGTTCTTGCCAATTCTTTCTTGATGCGCCCTATCTCTTCTGGACGTGGATGATTATACCTCTCCATAAATTCATCTCCGTCGTGGCTCTTAGACAGGTTTGTCTTCTTGCCATGTCCCCTAACCAATTACACACTCTCGTTACGTAGGTTATGCGCTATTTTCCTCTTCTCCTCTTACCTTCAATACGCCCTTTGAGTGTCAAATTCCCCAAGCCCTCTTTCCTCATTATGTTCCCTAGAAATTCCAATTGCCTCTTTCAGGTCTTAAATATGTGTTCGTTTCGTTCCTATTTTTCTTAAGACTCGTTACTCATTTATTCAGTCTATTGTATTCTTAGAATGATTCTTTTGAAACACGTTTCTGTTTTTTCAAGTCTCTTCTTTATCTGGAATGAGATTGTTCAGAATTCACTGCCATCATCGTAGTTATTTGGATGAGCTTCTCACTTTGGTACCTATTTTTTTTATGAATTTAAGCGCAGTACTAGACTGGCGAATGGATAGCGGCTCGGAATCAGGAATCGGAGAACCCAGGTCGAATTCCAGTTGAATCCATTACATTAGCATTACGTGCTAATACTCTTGGATCCTCTTCTTCTCCCCTAGCTATGGGTAAATAGCAGGACAGACCAGAATCTATAGCCTTGGATGGCAACCTACTGCGGGAAAAAATCAGTCATGTATCGAAGTTACATGATCGCCTATACATGTATCACGTATGACGCATAATTGACTGACTTACAATACTGGCATCGAGAGCTCATCAATTAACCGTTGAACTGGCTAGAAGTAGCTGTAACTTCTATGCTAACAGTTTCTTTCCTCGAATTTGTCGCTTGTGGAACTTTCTTCCGGTTCTATGCTTTCCAGACAAATTCAATCTGCAAAAATTTAAATGCAATGTCAATGGCTCATCTCCTGGTTACTCTTTTCTCTTGTTTCTTAATAGTTTGGAAGTTCTATTTCGCCCTCCCAATGAGTGTCTGCATTGTATGTCCTCAGTTAAAACACGTCCTAGATATTTAAAACTTTGTACCTGTTTGATTTTGGTGTCTTCAATTTGTAATTCGCATCCTTTCTTAATTAGTTACTTTATTTTTTGGAATTTCAATCTTATCACTTCGTATTTACTACCATATTTCATCTCGTTTTCCGGCGTAGACTTCAAGCATTTCATTTTTTAATTCGAATTTCCGTTTGTCTTCGTTTTTAACTCAGCTGATGCCACCATAATTATAATTACCATTATACATTTTTTTTATTCGCGATCATTTACATCACAGCCTGGAATTTCATTTGAGGTTCTACCTTAAATTTATTAATGTTCTTTCTTGCTTACAGATGGTGTAATTGACAGTGGCTCGGGTTGAAAATTCTGAGAGCACAGTTCGAATTCTAGTTGGACCCTTAATATTCGCTTAACGTACATAATCGAGCATAAAGTAAGTTTTACTGATCAAATTTTATGCACTATACTCAATTATATGGGGAGGTTAACCAATTGCCCTATACACAGGTAATGTTTTACTCAAGGGGGAAAAAATTCATGTATTTTCGGCAACAGTAACCTACCTGGTAAGCTTAAATTCTCACAGTACAGTTGCCCACCCTTAACGTGGAAAGGCAATACCTCAGCAATGTAAACGTTTGCGAAACGAAGATGCTATGCAAATTTGAGATGTACGAGGTGCATTTAAGTGGTTTAGATACATTTTGGAGAGGCAATTATAACTTGCGTAAATTATTGCAGTTTTAGTATATAATTACTATACATCTAATAAGTTGACTTGCCAACTTTTGTTATTCCAGATTGAAGAAGACGGTTGAAAAAGCTGTTTGAACGCAGCTTGTCAAATTGGACATGTTTTCAGAATGCTGTCAGGACGTGAAGACAATTTGAAAGCTCGCCATGCGATTAAGTTTTTGTTTTAAACTGGGCAAAAATTCAACAGAAATTAAATTCTCCAGACTGCTTATGGTTTAACTTGTATAACGCAAGCATCTGATTTCCACTTACATAAGATGTTTAACGAAAATGGCCAGGATATGTGAGACGATGGGCGATGTGGGAAGGAGACAATTTGGACAGGGACGTCAGAACATCAGAGCTGTTTGATAGTATTCGCACTATTCTGGATGTAGATCGCCATGTGTCTCTAAAGACAATAAGCATGCTGTTGTAACCTAGGGAAGGTTACTGGATAGAATAAACAAACGAAGGTTGTTAATGAAAGATAATACTTAAGAAAAGGACAACACATATAAGATTCGCCAGCGGCGCGTAGAAGAAGTAGTCAACTGCTAGAAATGAGTCAAGTATTTTCCACGATGAATCTCCAACTGCAGGATATCTACCAACCGCCTCACGTGGTCAGATGTGGCACAAGGCTGAATGTAATGTGGCGTATCCGAGACCGTAGGCTTGGCCAAAAATTCCCTGTAGACCCCGTGTAAAACGGAGTCGGGTAGCTGTTTCCCGAGACGAGACTCTTCCCTTCAACATAGCCCGTCTGGGGATCCTCTCTGTCCGGGGTAGAAACTTTGACCAGCAGAGCTGGAGACGTATCTCCAACTGTAGACTAACATACAGTATTTACTACTGTATTTATCTCAATGGGGCCATAACCATTATCGTCCGTAGATACGCTACAACACATACTGTTGGGAGTTAGTGTGGCAACTGTACACATAATTATTCATGAAAAAGTGTACTTGTGCAAAATGTGTGCAAGGAGGTCCCCAGAGTATTCAGAAGGACAGATGAGTTTGTGACAGTAAGGAGATGGTTGATGTTCATCAAATCTATCCCTCGGCTTCCTTACAGTCCACACCTTGTTCCCTGTGACTTTTGGTTGTCTCTCAAACAATTTTTCTGTTACACCTGGTGTATCGGCCTGCGCATTTGATAAAACTTAGTAATGAAACTATCCGTCCCTCGGCAGGGATCAAATTTGAGTGCCCATTTGTAGGGGAAATCACCGTTTTATCCAGTGTACTATACCGTGTCAGCCACGAAGAATGCCTCAGTTTTCTCTTTTTAAGAAAAGTACATTTTCTTCACCCAGATGATTTTTCTTGACGCTTCATATTTACGCAGTTTCGTATCCGAAACGTAAATAAAGCAATTTCTAAAGATGTAATGGATTTATTTTTAATCCGACATTTTTATTACATTAAAGGTTATTATAGTGGATACTCCGTATGTACGTATGTACGTATATAAAAACGTGTCGAAACCGAATGGCGAAGGTCTGAAACATACTCTCGCCACCCGGTGTTGATACCAGTGTCCACGTTCACATACAAAAATAAATTCTTACAAGTCAAGATATGTATCGATTTTAAATAAGCCACAAGGAATTGATAAGCCGTAAAAAATCTTTCTGGTTTATAATGCACGTTTCCTTTATAAAAATCATTTTGTTACGCACGGTTGTAAAGTCAAATTTCGCTCAGAATACTTCTATTTTGCGATCGATTCTTATGATGACATTATGCCGGTCACATCTTTAGCTGTATTGGTTTTGTCAGCAATTATAAATGAATTTCATTTTTGTTTTACTTTTCTATTTGTTCTTTGCCAGGTTCATTTACGATCTCATCGTTTTTGAAAAAAATAAATTCATTATTTTCATTTTGTGTCTTTCTGAAAATTTAACATTTCGCTTTTCTCATCTGATGATTGGTTTGTTTAATTTTACGTTTTCAATTCCATCCCTTGCTATTTATAATCCTTTTTCTCCTCTTTTTGAATTTGAGTCTTGCCTTCATTTTTCTTAGTTTTATTTCCGATTCGTTTATTGTTTCCCGAATTATAATTACTTGTTTATTATTCATATTTCTCTCATTTTGTCAAAACATGAAATTTCTACTGGAATTCTACCTTAAATTCTTCGATCTTCCTTCTTTATGAAAATCGTTTTGTTTTTCAGAATTTTAAAGTCATATTGACTCCTGAAGCTGCTCTCCTATTAAGCTGTTCGGAAAGTAATGTCTGATTTTTTCCTGAATGAAAATATATTTAAACTGAGCTAAAATCAGTCAAAATAGGAACGTTGAACATCTATATATTTGTGTCGTCCAATTACAAGATTATTCATGGTTTTCCGATAAAAACCTAAAGGTTTGGACACTAAGAAATTTTTGAATGTAGTTTCATTTTTTCAACGAAATGACTTTTGCCTTAAACTATTTTGAAGATGCTTCAAAAAGTGGTAACAAGTGAGCGAGAGATCAAGGTGCGGTCCGATTAGTTTTGTTTTACGGCATATCAACCTCATCGTGTTATTTAATGCCAACAAGATTTTTATTGCCAGTAATACTTTTTTTTCCGAAAATGCATTGATGGTAATAAATTTTCTTCAAAAAATTATTGCTGGTAATAATTTTTTTTACAAAGTATTGCTGGTATTATAACCTATTTTACACATTCATAGTGTTTTGACCCCAGTTTGGGGGTTAGCTATTTTTCCATAGTTAGGACCCTAACAGGCGCTACTACCCCGTGTCAAGGTGGACCTGGGAATACCAGAAATTAAGAGGTGGTTCTACGCTCCTTAAAACCTCCCGATCAGAGGCCTTGCTGTTGGATGTAGTTTATCGTCTTTCCCAGGACGCGGATGTAATTTATCGTCATACCCAAGACGTGAGATCAAGGTAATATGGTGGATGTGGCAAAGTTTCGCATGGCAAGTCTGGGAGCTTTTGTAGTGTTATCCTGGAGTCATGTGGCCGAAAATTGTCATGAAGCAGAATTGTACATCGTCGATTAACCAGTGCCGATCGCCATTTGCTTAAATGAATGTGCATTTCATCCAGTTGCTGGCAGTAAACTTCGGCAGTCATGATTTGGCTAGATTCCAATAAGCTGTAATGAATAACGCCAATCGCAGGCTACCAGACAGTCACCATAACTTACTGTTTATCCAGTTTCGATTTTGGAAAATGTCCGGGTCTTTCGTCATGGTAATCCATTCATAATTCACTATTCGATCATACAATGGATCTTTCTAATTTCACAGATGCTGCGTCGAACACACTTTAAAACAGTGAACTCTTTAACTTTCACTGAGTTCCAATTTATCGGGTTTCTTCCCCTTGCCAGTTTTATGGAGATTGTTAGATACTGTTCAAATGCTGACAGTCATAACCTGAGATTTTTTCTGAGAATTTGACGTAGGATTAGTTCAACTAGTGTTTTCAGATTTTTACTGTAAATCGCAGATGGTCGTTCTGATCTTCAAGACTCGTATCCTCACTGCAGAATTTCAGAAACCAATGACGTAACCTCCGACGTACCCTCCGACCACAAGTAGATCATTCACTCTACACTCTGTTAATGTTGTCAGCAGATTCAGAAGCATTATAACCAAGTTTGAACTCATGCAAAATAAGTAAATGCAGGTTTTATTTTCATGTTAAAATGAGGGTCGTCCTGGGTGAGACATTAAACTACATCCACATCCTGGGTAAAACGATAAACTACGTCCAGCAGCAAGGCCTCTGATCCGAAGGTTTTGAGGAGCGTGAAACCACATCTTATTTGCTGGTGTTCCCAGGTCCACCCTCATTCGGAATGGTAACACCTATTAGGATCCCAGCTATGGGCAAATTGTTAACTATTACCAGCAATACTTTTTTGGAAAAATTATTATCAGCAATACAATTTTGAAGGAAAAATATTAACAGAAACAGATTTTTGACAAAACAAAATATTACCAGCAATAAAGAATTTTGTCGGCACTGAGTAGCCCATTGGGGTTGGTGTGCCGTGGGACAAAAATAAACCAAACCAATCTAAACCAAAGAATACATATTCTGTTCATATGAATCTATCCTAAAAATGTTGTCGGCATTAAATAACCCATTGAGGTTGATATGCCGTAAAACAAAATAAACCAAACCAAACCAAAGATGAGGATCATATAATATTTTAAGTTAAATTCTGAAAGAGAATTATTTTAGTCATTTCGCCCCAAGCAAGACAGAGTTTCCACTAGTACGCGGGATCGATTACACTGCAGATCTTTTTTTGATTTTGTTTATAACTTCGAGATGATCACCTGACTAGATATGAAAACAGTATTCAATACACGGACGAATGGAAGATTTGTAAACGTGCAATATAGACCCTGACTAGAAAAAAAAACCTTCTGAAATACATTTAACAAAGAGAGCACTTTGATCATAAGACATGAGTAATATCTTTTGGGCAACTATTAAAATAATATATTAGAACACAATTAAAAGATTCTTTCTAAAATCGGACATTATTTTCCGAACAAACTTTCTGTTTATATGAGAAGTTAAATTCTGAAATTAACAAAGTGTTAATTTAAATGTTTAATTCTTAGGAATGAGTAATATATTTTGGGAAACTATTATAATAATGTATTAGAACACAAAAGGTTTATTCTGAAGCTGGACATCAACAACCTAATATTATTTTCTATATTAATAATATTTGTGACGTTTCCATCTTAAACATTATTTTTTGGTCCTAATTTCTGAATTTTAATTTTCACTTTTTCATTTGCTGTTTGCAAAGTTGATTCACAGCATTTTCGCATTTGAAAAGTGTAATTTCTATCTTCTGTTTACAGGAGAAGTTAACATTTCTTGCCTTGAATTCCTTCTTTATTACAAATTTCCTTCACCAGATTTTCGTTTTCCTTATCTCTACGTTCTCACCGAAGGCTCCATAAAATACAGTAATTCGCTATCTCTTTATGTACAACACTAGTGATAACGTCATAAAATTCTTCATTTTCCTCGTGTAATTTTCGAATTTGGTGCGCAGAATTATATAGAGTATCTTTTACATAACATGATTGCTGGCTAAGATACACTGATATACTGCTGAAGAAGCATTCTACGTTGACTGCAATGAGACTATTGAGCAAAAATACTATGCTACCAAATTGCTATGGTAATTCTTCTTCCTCTCTTTTTGTCCTCCTCCTCCATTTTCTTCCTCTTCTTCTTCTTCTTCTTCTTCTTGTCCTCCTCCTCCTCATTCTTCTCTTTTTGTCCTTCACCTTCATCTCCTCCTCTTCCTTTTTCTTCTTCTTCTTCTTCTTGTCCTCCTCCTCATCATTCTTCGTCTTTTCTTTTTGTCCTCCTCCTCCTTCTTCTCTTTTTGTCCTTCACCTTCATCTCCTCCTCCTTCTTCTTCTTCTTCTTCTTCTTCTTCTACTTCTCTTTTTGTCCTCCTCCTCATTTTTCTTCTTCTTTTCTTTTTGTCCTCCTCCTTCTTCTTTTTCTTCTTCTTCACTTTTTGTCCTCCTCCTCCTCCTTATTCTTCTACTTGTTCTGCTCTAAGTCTTCCTTCTTCTTCTTCTACACTTTTCCTCCTCCTTCTCCTTCTTCTTTTCTTTTTGTCCTCCCCTTCCTTTTCTTTTTGTCCTCCTCCTCTTTCTTATTCTTTTCTTTTTTCATTCATCTCTTCCTCCTCCTCCTCCTTCTTCTTCTTCTTGTTCTTGTTCTTCTTTTCTTTTTGTTCTACTCCTCCTGCTTCTTTTCTTTTTGTCCTCCTCCTCCTGCTGCTAATTCTACTTTTTCTTCTCTTTTTTCTCCTCTTCCTTCTTCTTCTTCTTCTTCTTCTTCTTCTTCTTCTTCTTCTTCTTCTTCTTCTTCTTCTTCTTCTTCTTCTTCTCAGATTTACAGGGTCCCTTTTGCGCGCATTGTATCAAATTTCGATAATGTGAAAAATCTGCTTCTTCATGTTCCCTATCCGTTCAGGGCATAGACGATCATGGCTGCCCTTTTAGCTCTTAATAAATTTTGTCTGTCAGTTATTTCTCCTAAACCCTGTTGGCCATCCACTTACTCAAGCTTGCTAAGTAAGCTATGCGCTGTTTTCCTGTGTCCTTCTTGCTTTCAATTTGTCCTGTGAGTATCAGATTTTCCACACACTCCTTCCTCATTATGTACCCATAAACCTCAACTGTCTCTTCCTGATGTTAAGTATAAGTTTCCTTTTTGTTTCCATTTTCTCTAAAACTTGCTCACATGTTCGACCTATGGTATTCTCATCATCCTTCTGTAGAAAAACATTTCACTTGCTTCAAGACCCTTCTGTATCTTAGACGAGATTGTCCAGCTATCACTACCATACAGGAGGAGAGGGGCTAATCTTGACACTTAGTCAGAAATTTTAGAAAGTAACTTCGCTAGTCGTAATAGTGTGTATCCTGATACTTTTGACATTTTCCGTTTATTTTTCTCCTTTTGCATGATTTCAAAATCATCCTCTTTGGATTTTAATGTGCATAAAAATTTACTCCTACTTTGATAGTAAGGCTTATCAGTCTAGCAAGGTCAAAATGGCAGCCAATGTCCAAAACGACCTCAAGTCCGTCGCAGACTGGAATAAAAGTTAATTTTAACACTTCCAAAACTAAACTTGACTCCATTAATCATCTCATAGACTCCTCGCTGCCTTCCATCATCCAGCAAAGTGACACGTTGCACCTTCTGCTGATATAAAGTGGGAAGACTATATTGAATCCATTGCTAGGTCGGATGTTAATAAAGTCGGTTCACTGTTTCGGGCTAGACATTTTTTCTTTCCAGAATCTATTTTACATATCTATAAGTCTAACATCCGTCCATGCTTAGAATATTTCTGCCACATATGGTCGGGTCACCCTGCTATTTACCTTGATAAAATCCAAAGAATCAGCAATATTATTGGTTCAGATCTGGTGGCTCGGCTTCAGTCACTTTCTCACTGCCGCATTGTTGCATTTTTATAGCACTTTGATCAAATAAGTGCCACGTGAGGTGTTTACTCAAGAGGGTGGTGGCATGTCCAATATAGATAATTGATTTATTATAAGAATCCCAGTCTTATACTGGACAGTGAAACTGATAAACTATATAGTCATCGTTAGTTTCGATTTGATGGCGTTATTTTGATTAGTGACAACAAGGTTTTTGGTTTTTCATTTATTGCAATTCGATAATTATTTGATTTTTGTTACATAGTTTGGGTGTTCCGTTGTTAAAATTACCGCTGTTTTCCAGCCATTGCAAAAATATTTCATCCAGTTTCTCTTTTATGAAGGTACCATGTAGAACCTAAAAGTTGAATTAGCTTATATATATATATATATATATATATATATATATATATATATATATATATATATATATATGTGTGTGTGTGTGTGTGTGTATTTTGGTAGCAACTTTTCTTTTAAACATGTTTCGTTGAATATGACAGACAAGGAATATTTGATTAATTTTTTTTATTTAGTTTTTCCAACATTCTTACATTTTTCGTTTGGAGTAAGGCAGTTCAAAAATTGTAAGGATTGTCTATTGTCCCAAGCGCTTTCGGCCACTTCTTTAGTCATTTTCAAAGGGCTTATTTTTTTTTAGTTATTATTAATTACTTTTCACATTTGACTGTTTAAGAATTATTTTCTGCGTTGTTTTTAATACTATTAGGAACGTGTTGAGCGCGACTGGAATTCGAGTGAGCGTCTTTGTATTTGTTTCAAATTTTTAACACGACATTTCCGTTATTGAATAAGGTCAGATTTATACTGAGAGAAATATGTTTTATGTACAAAGCCTCTCTTACAGCGGGGTATTTTCCGTAATGTGATTTATATAAAATGTTAGTGTTTTCGACCAGAATTTTCCTTAAGGATTCTTGTAAATTATGGGTGGCTAAGTGCTTTTTTTTTATACATAAGTGCCACGCGAGGCGTCTACTCAAGAAGATGGTGTCAGGTCTAATATACATAATTGATCTATAATAAGAATCAAAGTCTAATAGACAGTTACCGGTAGTTTAGATTTGATAGAGTTATTTTGATTAGTGACAACAATGGTTGTGGTTTTCCATTTTCTGTAATATATTATAAATTTTACATGTTTTTCGAGAATTACGACAGAAATATGGTGTTTAATGATTCTTCGTGTTGTGAATTCATCCTGCTTATAATGACTGTGCATCTGGTTGCAGTAAAATATGTCGATGTTTTGTTGTGTGGTGTTTTTACTACTGGTGTCGTGTACCTTTTGTAAGAATAATTTTCTTTGTTTATCAATGATGTAGTTGGGAAAATTATTGTTGAATAATATTTATTTTATGTGTTTTAATTCACTCAGAAATATGCTTTGGGGAAAGGAAATTTAGGTGTTTTTTATCACTGCTATTTTATACCTTTCAGGACATTGGATATCACACTTTACAAGACAAGAGTTCGTACTGATGATTTTTTTTTTTGTTTTTTAACTCGGGTCTCTTTAAGATGTTTTTTATGACTTATTTTATATCGATACGGACAATGGCTATCATAGTTTAGAACACACACATACATATACACACACGCGCGCGCACGAGCGCACACACACACACATATAGTGTATGGGGCATCAGGTCATTATTCACACACATATTGTTAAATAGAACAGACAATGAATGTCTGTTATGTTTGACAATCAGCTGTTTTAAACAGCGCGGTTATGTGGACATTTAAAAAAAGATATTGACCATCAAATACATATATATATAATCAATATATATATATATATATATATATATATATATATATATATATATATATATATATATATATATATATATATATATATATATGAAGTTTATTTAAATAGTTCATAAGTTTCAAATAGTTATGATTAAATAATAATGAGCAAGTCATTTTTGTTTATGATCGATTTCATCAGGATTCTTCTGTTCAGCTTAAAGAGTCATTATACATATTTATAGATCAAAGTAGATTCCAATAGTGTCATGAAAACCTCTGAGAATTCCAGTAAGGTCTTTAATAATTTCTAAGATGCATTGATTCAGGTCTTAATCTAAGAATTTGACAATTTAATTCTTATAGTGTGCTATATTTATGGGATAAAATGCTCAATATCAGAGATAGAGCGTGTATAAATATAAAAGTGAACATAGAAGTCTACACTAAGTGTTGACTTCTATGTTCACATTTATATATATATATATATATATATATATATATATATATATATATATATATATATATATATATATACATATGTATGCAGGTGTGCAGAAAAATAGGAAAGAACACGTTAGGTAGGTAATCCGGTGATCCTTAGTATATTACTTTTATTTACAAAAAGACAGTGTTCCATACAGAAGTAGAGCTTATATTATAATATTTTTAGTTTTTAAAAATATGATTCCTTCGCTACATAAGAGTTCCCATGTTTCAAAAGCGAGAGCCGAGAATTTGGGAAATTTTCCCAAATTCTCGCTTGACAAGGAAGCGGGTCCTGGCAGCTTAACTCTACATAACTTAAAAAATTATGTTAGGGGTCTCGGCTCTCGCTTTTGAAACATGAGAACTCTTATGTAGCGAAGGAATCATATTTTTAAAAACTAAAAATATTATAATTATACATATATATATATATATATATATATATATATATATATATATATATATCAAATGGATAAATATATGTAAATGTACGAGCGAGCGTTCATATACAAATACATACATACATACATACATATATATATATATATATATATATATATATATATATATATATATATATATATATATATACTCTATATCGTAAGGAAACAGTGCTCAGTGTTAAATAACAGAGCTATTTATTATATTAAAACATATACATAATATCTTACAATGATTGCTTGAGTTTCATGCCAACTCAATTTAAAATTTTGAAAATTGCGTTGGCATAAAATTTAGAAATGTGCAATCAATATAGCATATTAAGTATATATATATATATATATATATATATATATATATATATATATATATATATATATATATATATATACAACAACCTATATATATATATATATACAACAACCTATCAAAAACTTGCAAACTTTGCTTGGAGGAAAAAATAGCTATCATTACCTTCCCAGATCAAAATAAATTATTAAATAAAAGATCCGAGCTAATCTCAAAATGTAGACATGAAAACAAATTTTTACTACGTAACTTAAAATAGAAAAATAAATAAATATATAAACAAACAATAAAATAAGCAAAATAAACTACTCCAAACAAATCACAAAACCACACCTGTTAGAATATGCGAAATAAAATCAAAACAAAAGAACGGACGAAAGTTATAACTGTTATACAAATAAAAATAAAAATAATAAGCAAAACAATTTGACCCAAATAAATAAGCGAACAAGCGATTTCCGGTAAACGGCGGCCATTATAGACTACCAACAATAAGCTATATAAACAAATTTTTTTTACTACGTTAACCAAAAACACCGATCAAAAAAAATAAAAGAATAAATAAATAAATATATAAGATAAAAAATAAAAATAAAAAAACAAACAAAAAAACAAGCAAAATAATTTGACATAAATAAATAAACAAATAAGCGACTTCCGGTAAAAGTACCCGCCAAAATATACTACCCATAATGCACCACTGACCCTTATATAAACAGCCGAGAAAAATAACAGCACTAGTCGCCTGACGATTGCACTAGCATGAAACAGACTGTCGCCTATAAGTGCTGACTCCCATGTCCACTTTTATATTTACATACGCTCTATCTCTGATATTGAGCACTTTACCCCATAAATATAGCACACTTTAAGACTATATTTCTGCATATATATATATATATATACATATATACGTCTGTACAGATTGCTTATTAATTTATTGTTCATTGTTGCGTTTGCTGCATTTAATGAAGGTTTATTTTTTGTCTGAAACCGACTATGGATATTCCGACGCATTTTTAAAATGTAGACATTCGTTCTTTTAAGTTTAAATTTGTGAAAATGTAAAATCCGGAAAAATTTCATTTCACTATCCAGTGAAATTTAAATTTAACTCTGTTTTGCCGATCAGGTAGCTGAAATGTTAAAGGAGTGTGACCACAAAAAATCAATTTGCCCTCCATTAGCATGGTAGATGCTAACCTCCCGGAAAGCAGTTCTTTCCTATAAATATTTTTTGCTATATGAATAAAGTGTCGCCGCCGACACTTGAGTTTGAACATAGATCGCCAATGAGCAAACACAGGCGATCCCATTATTGAATTAAGTAGGCATGACCATGGTGGAAGCGCATACGTAGGAAGTCACGTCTAATCGATCGCTATTCCTAGTCTGTCCTCTATAATATACGGATCGCTATTTCTAGTCTATCCTCTATTACTATACGAACCGCTATTCTCTACTCTATTCACTATACTATTTCTATTTCGGATCGCTATATGGATTACTATTCAAGCGCGTATTATCGAGCAAGTACTATTAGTGCGAGTGTTGTTCGAAGGCGTCTGACACCAGTATTGTTCAACGGCGTACTATAAGTTGTAACTGCGATTACAAAGTCTCTAATACAACGAGCATTACAAAAGTGACAAGGTGTATTCGTTGACATCACAAAAATTGTCATGGTAGTTGATATATTGAGCTCTCCTCCTTGTTTCTTATACAGAGTCTCGCCGTTTTAACTGATGAACTAGCTAGATACAATCGGCAATTCTATTGTAAGATTTCTTTTCTCGCGATGCTCGCCTTTGTGTCTTAGTGGCGTTATCTCCTTTCTTAGGGTGAAAGGAATAAAAAGAAATATATGCAGTTACTGTTGGCTATGGTCGATAGGAATAAATTGCGTTCAAATTTTGATTTGGATGATTTCGTTTATTGGCATAATAATCTGTATGGGTTATTTAATGCCGAAATCTAAATATTTTGAATACAATTTATGGCTTCTACTACAGGTAACATATATTTTTGGTAAATTCTTCTTGAATAGGTATTTTTGGTAATGTTTTTATATATAAAATTGTATTCCTTGTATGTTTACTATAAAAATGTATTTTTTCATACTTTCACAGTATATTGTTTTTGTTTGCTTATAGCTGGGACCCGAAACAGGTGCTACTGCCTCAGATCAGGGTGGACCTGGGAGAAACAGCGATTAACAGATGGATCCATGCTCATCAAAATCTCCAATCTCCCGATTAGTGGCATTGCTGCCGGATGTAGTTTGTCGCCATACCCAGGATATGGAATATAAGGTTTTAAAAGTCGAGTTATTGACGTCTGTGCGGAAAATAAGCAGGGGCGAAGCAAATTGTGAAAAGGGCATCGAAGCGGTTATGATGATAAAATGTGAATGAGTAAAAAATGTCCAGAGCATGAGTTTTACGGGTGTTGTCGCCAAAATGAAACGGAATCGACATCGGAAAATAAAAAAAGAAATAGGAAAAGAAAGATGGTTTTATACGTTTTTTTAATTATTTTCTCTTCGATTTACCCACTCCAGTAGCAGCAGGTTAATCTGACCATTTGAAAGAGACATATTCGGTCTGCGTTGTAATTTGATATATTCTATGTATAAAATGGAGGGGAGGTTTAGCGTTCACGATATCCGAAAGAACGGTAGAAAATTCAGCGAGACAAGCTAGTAAATTCTCTGATTAAAAGCGAGGTAATAAATAAACAAATTTGAAAGAGTTAGACTACGAAGTACAGCTGCAAGACAAGGATATTATGATAAGAAAATGATAAACGTGTAGAAGATAGAATATAGCATCTCGTACATACGCAATACAAAATTATGCCCAATAAAACGAAGACAGGTCAAATCCTGCAATTCTGAGGTCGTTCCCAACATCAATGTATAGAATCCGTCCATATATATCGAGTGTAACAGCAAAATTGTACAAATCGCGTAACTGAAAAATTATTTTATTGTTAGATTAAGCTTAGAACCGTTGTATCTTAGAAATAATTGAAGATATTTTACCGGAATTCCTCGATGTTTTATAACACGATGGGACTCCACCTTGGACAATGTATTTATCTCTAAGTTGAAATGATGATCCCTCGTGCTGTTGTGACCTCCTGATCGAATTTTCTTCTCTACTGTTCCTCCTTTTTAAAAATTATTCATCGTTCTCTTGATGGTTCTTGAAGGGACTCTGAAGATGGAAGCCAGAGTATGAATGTTTGTACCATACTTTCCTCCAACCATTGCTCAGTTGGGAAAAAATAAATTTGAACCTAATATCTTCCAGCTGAATAACGCAAACGGTCTTTCAGTGATTCTTACGCCAAATGGTGTCAAGATGGCGAAACACGTTATCTGAAAATTTCGGCAAACGAAAATCTATTAGTTTAGTGGTTTCTTAGATATTAAAGATTTTGTCGGATAGACAATTATCTCACTTTTTTTACACAATTTGGACAATTTTAGCCGATATATATATATATATATATATATATATATATATATATATATATATATATATTATCTCACTTTTTTTACACAATTTGGACAATTTTAGCCGATATATATATATAT
Source organism: Acanthosepion esculentum (assembly GCA_964036315.1). Classification (NCBI taxonomy): domain Eukaryota; kingdom Metazoa; phylum Mollusca; class Cephalopoda; order Sepiida; family Sepiidae; genus Acanthosepion; species Acanthosepion esculentum. The sequence continues at coordinate 91,106,362 of OZ038498.1, forward strand.
ATATATATATATATATATATATATGTGTGTGTGTGTGTGTGTGTGTGTGTGTACAGGGTGTAAGAGCAAAATTGTTCTGATTCAACTCTGACCATTAACCATTATATACATATATATATATATATATATATATATATATATAGAGAGAGAGAGAGAGAGAGAGAGAGATATTAAAGATTTTGCCGGATAGACAATTATCTCACTTTTTTTACACAATTTGGACAATTTTAGCCGATATATATATATATATATATATATATATAAAGTTATTGGTCAGAGTTGAATTAGACCAGGGAAATTTTAAAAAGTACTCAATACACGTATAAGGAAAATACCTTGGTTTCAAATTTTCGTTACCTTCAGGCGATCCAGGCTAAATAATTTCTTAACGCTTTATTATTTAAAAATAAATAAATAAACGCACAACGCGAAGCGTAATAGAAGGTGAGAGGAAAAGCAAATGTATTGAAATTGTATCAGAGTGGGTGTATATGAAATGTACCTGTTTTCATCCTGGTTCAAACGAACTCAAAACGAATGTTTTTGTGTGTATGACCATTATTTCTGATCTCTCATTCAGAAGGTTTTTCTGGTCTGGAAATGTTATTATTAACTTTTCTTCTTGGCAAAGATTGCAGATATTACTATGATTGTTACAAAGTTTGGCTTTTTTATTATTTCCCAGTTTACAAACCGATCTTTGTTTTTTTTAATTTAATTTCCACACATGGGTGGCTAGTCTCATAGAATTCCTAAGTCTTTCTAGCTTGAATGATCGACTGAAAATACCGAAAGGTTGAAACCAAGGTAGCGTGATCGGCTGATCTCCTTATTTTCTGTAATATATATATATATATATATATATATATATATATATATATATATATATATATAACGAGAGAGAGGGAGAGAGTGAGAGAGAGTGAGATTTTTGTATATACATTCGAAGGTCTCTAATATACTTCTTACTTTCCAGCAATTGTGAACTGGTGATGCAATCGACTCGCTCATAACTAGCTAGCTCGTCTCTATCGATTGATACAATGAAAAACAAAGAAAAATAACAATTTGCATTTCGAATGAATGAAAATGCGAGCTGTTTTCCCTGTCTTAAGCAAGCAGTGTAAAAAAAAAGGAAGCCATTTCCGAAAATCTTCCTCTGTAATTATCCGGAACCAATTTGCTAGACTTCTGCTTTGAACACGTTCTTCAATATTTACTCCTTCGTTGCTTCCTTCCAAAATTTCAATTCCTGTTCAACAACGCAGGAAAACGTAATCTATTTCGAATGTCAGAGATAAAAAAAAATTGTTGAATGAAAAGTTTTACATTCATGACCCACTGTGACACAAGCCAACCGGTTTGAAGGACTTATATATATATATATATATATATATATATATATATATATATATATATATATATATATATATATATATATATATATAATATTGGCTCCTGAAAAATTAATTTCGGTTGAGCTCTTTGTTTTATAGCATGACTCTTCGGCAGAATTGAGTCACTGGCAGTCACTGTGTGTTTATCTAAATCTAAAAATAAACGCGCTAAAATTCACATTCATACCTACCGTGAGCCGACGGCTTAGTGGTAGAAGTTCCGACTGACGCCAATTCAGTCGGGGTTCGATCCTAGCTAGAGGCAACCGGACGTCTAGCCACACTGATGAGCTGCGAAACTGTCTGTCTGTGGATGACAAAAATATATATATAGATAGATAGAAAGAAATGGCCTTCTTGGGGAAAGACGAAGTTGATAGAAATTCTGAAGCTACATTTTTTTCCTGGAGTTATTTCCACATTTTAAATGTCGTAATATATATATAGGAACATTTAATGTATTGCCAGATAGACTCATCGTTTAACATAGACTAAAAACGTGCATAAATGAATAACAATGTTGAAGAAAATTCGCTTGTCTATTAATAACTATACCCACATTTTGTATACACATGCATATACAGGGTGGGATGGGTAAATTGTCGCCATTTTATATTCTTAATTTAGCGCATGCGCGTTCTGTCTTTTTGATTGTGTCAACTACACCGTATAGTAGGGTCAGCTGGATATCGTCTATGAGAAAAAAGAGTACTATGGTGCAAATCACTCTATCCGGAAATTTGGAAACAGCTTGGCATTCACACCGGTGATCCAATATGAACATTTCAAAGTGACTGGTTGTCAATCTGGGGACAATGCAGATGTTTCGAAAAGAGTTGGATGAGTGTAATGATGATTACGAAGTTGTTTGGCGTGATCACTAGTGATGGCGATGTTATTCCTCCATTCATCTTCCAACGGTGTTTAAATGGGCCAAACCTCTAGCAGCCAAGCAAGAACACCGCGTATAAAAAAAAATAAATCGATATCCTATGAATACAAAACAAGAACAAATTAGATTTCAAAGTTTACCGTAAACCAAAATACAAAAATGATTTAATCAATTTCTATTACCACCAAAAATAACAAAAAAAATCTATGTACCACATCAGATGCCGAGTTTTATAATATAAAACACCTTCAAGGCCTGTAATTACGAGAGGATTTTATTAAAAATAAATAAATAAAACTATATTATTTCATGAGACATGTCTTAATATATATATATATATATATATATGAAGAAATATAGTCTTAAAGTGTGCTATATTTATGGGATAAAGTGCTCAATATCAGATATAGAGCGAGTGTAAATATAAAAGTGAACATAGAAGTCAACATTTAGAGGCGACAGTCTGTTTCATGGTAGGTGGCCTGACGAGTGCATCTAGCATGAAACAGACTGTCGCTTCTAAGTGTTGATTTACATATATATATATATATATATATGTATGTATGTATGTATGAATGTGTCTGTGTGTGATAAAATATACTTTTAATCTATGCTGTATTTACCGTTAAAGTGATCACTATCAGTTACAGAGCGTATATTAATATAAAAATGGCCGACCCCTATAGCCGACAGTTTGTTTCCGTTTAAAAGCAAAGACAACACAAAAACGCACACATTTTAGTAGATTGTTTGTAAGTTGATATTGTAAGATTTCTCATGTCTAGCAAATGCTGACCTATATCAAGAAGTTGTGAAGAATAAATATAGAGAAATTAGTTGCGAGTAGTCAGTCTTAGTCTACATATGTGTTAATACTTACATTATTCAGTCGTCTGTCTTGTCCGACGAAGACACTAACCTCAGGATGAGGTGGTTAGTATAGGGAAGGTTAACGTCGTGCCACTTTAATATAATTGCAGAAGCTGATGCATGAGCCACGGAGTTGACGACAAGTAAGAGCCTTGAGTAAAGTAGGGATTATATTTGGGGTCTGAAAGCACCGTTGCCACACCCAACACCTTTCAGCTACCAAATATTATCCCAGTGACAAGAAAAAGCTCACAAAGACCTTCGCCTGGCAGGAGCAGCAAGCAGGCTGAGCCCATTCCAAAATACAGATTTCCCTAGCCACCGACCACCCAAGGTTTACCTATGGGACAGTGGTTGTTAAGCTACCTCTAAGGATCACTGCAACCCCAATGTACTCCAGAATTTAATATGGCACATACATACATACATAATAATAATTGGCCACTCGATATCAAGGACACCCGTTGCAATGCACAGCTAGCTAGCGCATATTGCAACATTTGCACAGGCATTTTGCAATTTCCCACCTGGGAAATGCCCACAGAGCCCACCTGCAGTTTATACTGTTATTGGCGTGTGCAGAGCCAATTAACAGTTTTAGAGCGTTGGTGCGAACCCAGCGTGATCATAAATGAACAAGGCTGGCCACCTCAACTCGCAATCACGGTGTTTTGTGATATCGTGCTATTGGCCAACAACGAGATTTGAGCGGCTTGGTGATAGTAGTCGTGGCTCCCGTGGGCACAGTTCTATGGTTACAAAGAATTTCAGTTGAGTTCCACCACGGAATATGTGAGCGAGCAGCGCTATATTGAGCCTGATTTGCTACCTCTTCGTCACCGAGGCCAGTTGGAACAGTTGGTATAACGTTTGCTTGATAACTTAACTGTCAGGGTTTCAATTTTCGGTAGTGGATGCGCACTGCTGATGAGTCTCAAATATAGGACGAAACGGCCGTCCATGTGCTTTCTGCATTCTGTTGAGGTTTTTTCAGAGTCAATGAATTACTCAAATGCTCATAACAATTTCTATCATGTATATATGAATAACTATAGTTTTAAGGTGTGCTATATTTATGGGATAAAGTGCTCAATATCAGAGATACAGCGTGTGTAAATATAAATATAAAAGTAAATATTGAATAACTTCATGCGAGACGCAACCGTCAGTCGGCCTGACGATTGCGTCTAGCATGAAACAGTCTCTCGCCTCTGAGTGTTGACTTCAATGTTCACTCATATATATATATATATATATATATATATATATATATATATATATATATATATATATATATATATAACAGGACTTTGTGGTCAACACCCAGTCTGTTTCAGTCATTTGCTTGGGTTTGACGGTTGCGTTAAGCATCAAACAAATAATCTCCTCTGGGTATTATTGACTTCAATTTACACTATATATATATATATATATATATATATATATATATATATATATATTCTCGAATAAAGATCATAGATTATAATTTTTAAATATTAAATCTTTTAACATCTTTCAAATTGCGCTGAATTATTGGCAGTGAGAATTATAATTTATTATTTACAATTTTTTTATGGATTTTGATATATCAAAGTAGCATATATATATATATATATATATATATATATATATATATATATATATATATAGGTAGATAGATAGATAGATAGATAGATATAATTTTGAATTAGAGGGTTTTTTGTCTGGTTCCCCAATTACATCGATTTAAATGTCCTACTAGATTGGTATCTAGGTTCTACCCTTTTATCGTTGAAATATTTAAATTTAACCGCCACTTTTACTCCAAGTTTCTTTTCGCGCACTTCCCAACTGTGGAACTCCCTTCCTCTTACTTGTTTCACTGATAAGTACAATCTTTAAAAATGTAAATATAACATCAATCGCGATCTTCTGTTACGTTGATCACCGTTCATCTTTTATTCATTCCGTGATCCCCGCTATACCTATTTCTATCTCATATTTTTAGTCCCTTGCGCTATAGTGTCACTCCCGCTTTGCTCGGGGGGTAAAAGTCTTTAAAAAAATGAAAAAAAAAAACATATATTTATCAGAGAAGTTTGTCAATATCTGAGATAGAGGGTTTGTAGATATTGTTACCGTTCAATGCGATCATTAAACTTGCCAAAGATAATATTGCAACGTCAAACTAAGAGTCACCATTCAGAGATGGTCCCTATCTAGACCTATATGCGCTAATGGAAATGGCAATATTAGCAGTTTATTTATGAGGTAACATTTATTAATTAACAATTCATTAACCGAGTAGCTACACACTTGTGCAAATTAATTGAAACAACCGCTTTATTTTCCTTTCTTTCACCATACGATCAGTTTTAGAGCCACTGGAGTGATAGCGTGTAATCGATTTCTATTTTTTCTCAGATTAGGTTATTTGCAGTGGTGTGCAGTAATATGAATCTACTTTCGCGGTGTATGATGAAATTTGTTTGTCCGTGAAAAATATTGCGTCATCTTTGATTTCATCAGGTTCATCACGACCAGGCACTATTGTCTCGACTGTCGATTAGTTGTCCTACGGCCATTTTCTAAGATCGACGTTATTCCAAGGAAGCGTACAAAAATTGTAACACTGCACAATCACAAAGGTACGCTTTATCAGTGACCAAATAGAAGTACTATAGACTGGCTAGGAAACTCTCCTGATTTAAATCAAATCGAGAAACTGTGTTTAATCTGCACGGAACGACTTCATGGAATGAACAGTACTAACATGTGCACTGGGTTATGTTTCATTGGAAAAATATGAAAAATACTTAATAACGGAATTATTTATTTTGTTTCAATTAATTTGCAATTTTTCTGTTGAAATTCATAAAATATTTCTATTAAATCCTGTACAAGGTACTATTACATTATTCAATGTTAATTCTCTATATTACATTTTAATGGCTGTCCGTCCTGATTGGGTAACCGAGTGTGGGAATTCGGGCTTGACGGTTTCCCAACAAAACTGGATATTTGGACATATACTTAAGTTAAAACTTAAAACGTAAATAAAAATCAAACTTGCATTTTAATTCGCTTCCCTCGATTTTCTGTGCATGCCTATGTCATCTCAGGCGCCACTCGTTTGTGCTTGATTGATTGTACTTGGTATATGGGAAGAACAGGAATTCTTTTGATATAAGCCGAAAGAAAAGTAGACGAAGAAAAGCGTCCCTTCACTCCCGCCCCCTAAGACCATCACCTCCCGTCCCAAGTAAGAGATAGTTGTATGCTTTCGATCATGGAAATCATAAAGATTCACTTCAAAGTCGCCGTAATTTTTTCAAAGTATAATTGATATGATGTCAGTCCACACTGTCCATAAACTATCAAAGCTGAAAAAGAAGCAGTTGATGCGTCTCCTGTAATATTTTATAGACAGACCCGTACTTCTTATTACTAAAATGTCAGTTAAAGTTCAAAAGTTCAGTGACGGCTGATCGACTCTCCAAATTAATGTTCAGTTCTTGAAATAACAGGTAATCAGTACACGAACTATTCTTTTGGTTTTGGTTTTTTTAATTGCTTTTTTTTGTATTTTTTCCCTCTCTCCATGATCATAGTCCACTCCCTTTTCATGAACAGGAGTAGAGGCTCATACCTTGCTTCCTGTTTAGGCAGGGTACCCGGTTCCTTTCCTTTTTTCAGACATTAATAGTGGGGCTGTGATGAATTTTTTTGATGTGTGTGCATGATGGCAAAGTTTCTTCAAACTGAGAGTACCGAGTTGGCAGTTTTCTGGTTGGTACTTAGGAACCGGTCTTGAGAGTCTGCTCTGATCAACAGTTGCATCATATCGGGGTTCTTGTAGTGCCATCTCGCGCATGGAATGGTTCCCCTGAAAACTCCTCCGGTATGCAGCCCCGAGGTCACACTAGGATTTAGTCTGCTCCAGTTCCCTTCCTGCACAGGTTACATTGGACGACCAACTGCTACTACAATCCTAGGCCTTTCCTTAACAAAACAACAAACCGTGACCAAAGATATAAAAGTAAACCATCTCACAGTATTTACATTATTCGGACTATTGTCCTCATCTTTGTCGCCATATTTGTCACAACGTTTCGGCCGTTGTACGCTCCGGCCTTCTTCAGGTGGTTGGAATTTCGAACCGAACCCTTTATTTCGATCACTGGGGTAGACTGTTCTAGTTCCACGAGCCATGTTTGATGGATGTCAGTTATCAGTTATCTCCTGGTAATTTTTCCCTCTGAAAGTTCTCCACTGCCTGAACCGGGTATTGAACTCACACTCTTTGGGTCTGTTACTGGATCTAACCAACGCCTTTATCCACCGTACCATGTGTCCTTGAGGATCGAAATAAAGGGTTCGGTTCGAAATTCCAACCACCTGAAGAAGGCCGGAGCGTACAACGGCCGAAACGTTGTGACAAATATGGCGACAAAGATGAGGACAATAGTCCGAATAATGTAAATACTGTACATAATACCTCATCTCAGAAATATAGACAGACTCTAAACCAGCTCAGCAAAAATACCCTGAGGGTAAATTGTCACTTGTCGAAATTTAGTGCAATTTGTGCATATAATACAATCAACCAAAATACATTTAACATAAAACAGATTTTAATGGCTAATACCAAAATATTATAAATAGTGTTTAAAATTTTGTTGTAAATTCTCAAGAACGAAGAAAATCTACAAATTGATTGTCATCATGTTTAGTTTTTATTCCAGTTCTAATCATCGCTTTTTAAATCGCCGAAGGTTGAAACTAGTTAAAATAATAGCGGTGTCATGGGAAAAACCATATTTGGCACTACGTTTTATTGCGATGACGTTTGTCCATATCTTACAATAATTTCGTCGCCGTATTTTTTAAACGTCAATGGTTTTTGCTCATGCGTGCTTGTAGTCGGTATTATTGTGGTCACTTTTTTCCACCTTGGTGCACACTGCTAGCGGAGCGGCCATGTTTACACTGCACACTGCTAGCAAAGCCGGCACGCTAACAGTAGCAAGTAACCTGTGGTGGGGGTCATGCTCAAACGTGGATCACGCGACCACTATTGTACCAACTATCAACACCTGAATAGAAAGCAGTGTGATAAGCCTAAAGTAATGTTATAGCAAAAGCGGGGATGATTTTTGACATACCCTCGTAATTTGCATGGAAGTAACAGTCATATGTACTGATGTTTCATAGGTTTAGTGATCCTTTATAACGCTTCTTCGACTAATGGTCTGGTCGCTATCCGTTAAGTAAAATCGTCGTTAGAATCCTGTTGTCGCTCATGCGACCAATATGACTGTCACAACGTAAACTATACATCAGTGACTTCGCTAACACGCACGCTGCAGTTGATTCCAGGTATCGACGCAAGAATTGTTGATGAAAACATTGAAACCGCTTTAAGGGATCTCGACATACAAGCAAAGTCTCACATACATGCAGTATGGCGCAGCCACTCTTATACGAGGATGGCAGTCTACTAGCGCGGCTAGCTAATCTTTATTGTAGAACCTGCTCGATGGGTAACGGCCTGGGCATAGCAGCTGCTTGGATGTTGGGTTGGTGTAATGGATAATGGCTCGGAATTGTTAATCGGATAGCCGATATATTCTCTTACGCGTAAATACCCGTGGGAAAGGTATAAATCCAAATCTTCTTCCCACAGGGTTAATTAGTAAAGACCTATATCAGTAAAGAACACACATGCGACCTCTGAGATTGTCACTCCCTCATCGACCTCCACAATCACAGACGTCGATGCTTCAGCCAAGCAAGCAACTCGGGCGCTACCCATGGTTAACCCTGACCGACGGAGGCCTACAAAAAATATATCAGTAAATCATTATTATGTTCAGAAAAATTCTTACAAACTAAAAAAGTATTTTTTGGCTTTATATAACCTGCAACGGATAGGTAAGCCGCCGAAAACGAATCAATCAACTCTCATGAACCTTCTTCCGCCAGGTGCTACGACCATTTGCATGGAACTCCCAGACATATGTAATGACGTTAGCAAGGTTCCGTTCTTCTTTGAGGTGGCCTTTATAACGCTTGTTTGACTTGAAGTCTGGCCCCTATCCGTTAGTAAATTCTCCATACAAAAACCGCATTGGAATCATGTCGTCGCTCATGCGAGCAACATGACCCCGCCAACTCAACCTATATTTCATAATTGTGGCTTCAGTGCGGTCGCATTGACTTCGCTTAAGCACTTCTACATCGCTGACCGACGCCCGCTATGGTAGGCTCCAGCGGAACGAAAAGAGACGCCTTTCGTAATACCGTGACGGCACCGGTCGCGGTTCCGCCTTAGAGGCTTTCAGCCGTTATCGCGCGGAGGCAGCGTGGGACCGCCGCTCGTTCGAGCGAGCACGCGAACCGTTGCTCCGATCCCGCGGTTCCTCTCGTACTGGACGGGATAGCCGACGTAACACACGTGCCGATCGGTAGGATAAAACTAACCTGTCTCACGACGGTCTAAATCCAGCTCACGTTCCCTGTCAGTGGGTGAACAATCCAACGCTTGGCGAATTCTGCTTCGCAATGATAGGAAGAGCCGACATCGAAAGATCAAAATGCGACGTCGCTACGAACGCTTGACCACCACAAGCCAGTTATCCCTGTGGTAACTTTTCTGACACCTCTCGGCGGAACGGAGCTCTCCGCTCGGAAAGGATCGATGGGCCACGCTTTCGCGGTCCGTATTCGTACTGAAAATCGAGATCGAGCGAGCTTTTGCCCTTTTGCTCTACGCGAGGTTTCTGTCCTCGCTGAGCTTGCCTTGGGACACCTGCGTTACCGTTTGGCAGACGTATCGCCCCAGAAGACGATAAACTACACCCGCGTCCTGGGTAAGACGATAAACTACATCCGACAGCAAGGCCTCTGTTCAGGAGGTTTTGAGGAGTGTGGAACCACCTCTTAATTGCTGGTGTTCCCAGGTCCACACTGACCCGTGGTGGTAGCACCTGTTAGGCTCCTATTAAAAAATATTTTAATACCAGAAATACTTTGTAAAAAATTATTACCAGCAATACATTTTTGAGAGAAAAATATTTTTCCAGCAATACATTTTTGAAGAAAATATTACCAGAAATAGATTTTTTTGACGAAAAAATATTACCAGAAATACATTTTTGAAAACAAATATATATATATATATATATATATATATATATATATATATATATATATATATATATATATATTACCAGCAATAAAAATTTTGTCGGCATTAAATAACCCATTGAGGTTGATATACCGTAAAACAACCAAAAAAAAACTATGTGCATCGCTGACATGTATCCTCCAGTTGATTCCATCTATTCGACGCAAGAATTGTTGATGAAAGCACTGAAGCGACTTTAAAACTGAAGCTTGGAAATGTGGCTTGTCTATTAGATAATGTCTTGAAATTGTTTCACATGCTTGCAGTAACGATATAAATATTGGTACAACTTAATCTCTTTCTTAATACCACACTGTCTTTATATCACTGTTTCAAATTACCAATTACATTACTGGTACTTTGAATATTCCTCCCAACATTACTTATTGTATACGAAGATATTAGGCTCTATGTAAGGCTTTCCTACGGCGAGCTGATATAGTTCTTTTTTAAATTTATAAATCCAAGAGCAGCGCAAATATTGGTGAAAGTGTCCATAAGCTTTGCTTCCTCAGTATAAGCCAGAGGTATGTCAACTTATATCTACACCATCAGCAGAGTCACTGAATAAAACTAGTGTAAAGTAAAGCGTTAATAGGACATGAGAAGGAAAGCTGCTTCACTTAATTCTTGACTCCATTTGGTTCAGACAACTTAGCACCAACAATTACCTGTACTCCCATGCCATCATGAAAACATTGAAGCATGTTGATATGTCTTTTCTGGGCAAGCATTTTTTTCTCTATTTCCTATGAAGCAACCGTGTCGATTCTATCAAATAACTTTGTCAAATCAACAACGGCTTGATACGAATCCGTTGAAAAACAGATCTCCCTACGATCACTGAATTTAAGCAACGTCGGACCTGGTCACTACCTAGATGGGTGGCCAGGTGCTGGCATAATAGATAATGTCTCGGAATTGTTAATCGGAGAGCCGAGTTTCAATTGTAATTTTGTTCGTTATATTCACTTAGGCGCAAATACACTTGGGAAAGGTACGAATCCATCGCTTCTCCCCACAGCTATGGGTTAATTCTTAAGACTTATAACACTAAATCCTTATTATCAAACTCTAAAATATGCTTAGAATCTAAGAATATTTGGCTTTAAATACTTGTAACTGGTTGATAAACCGTAAAAAAATAAAATCATTCGTTACTAAAAACTATCATTGCAGAAAAAATATTAGTGTAAGGCCGGTCTGCTCGAAAGTCACGCTGAGATTCTTGAAGCAAGTCATTAGAAATTCTGACGTGCTTTTTTCCCTAGTTTCGCGAATGCATGAATTTAAGCATGCCACTAGGTGCATTTAGGTTCCACACATTTATTGTTGAAATAGTTAAATGCAACCGTCACTTCTACTCCAGCAATTTCTGTTCTCTACCTTTCAAACCAGTGGAACTCCCTTCCGTTTCTTTGCTTCCCTGAAAACTACAATCTTCAAAAATTTAAATGCAACGTCAATCGCCATATTCTGTCTTCTTGAATCCCGTTCACCTCTTACCCTTTCCCTCAATCTCCCTTATACCCAGTCTTTTCTCTCATTTTCACTCTCTTTAAACCCCACCCTACCTAATCTCTCTTTTAAACCCCACCCATACTAATGGCATTCCCGCTCTGCTTGGGGTAAAATGATTAAAAATAAATCTTGCTCCAACATTATCGGACATAAAACTAACAACTAGATGCAGAAGAAAATTACCTGTCGTTACCGCAAATATCTTTACCCCAGGAACACTTTGAAAAGGACTACTATTAATACACTACGCCATTCGTTAGAAATACCTGATTTTACACAAGAATCTTTTAATAAAAGATGTAAACGTTTGATAGCAGTTCTTTCTACTTGATTTATTACCTCGGCGCATTATACAATGCAACCCAGGTGACCGTCAACTGGTCAGCATTTATACATCAGTTTGGGCACCTCGAGGCGGTGTAATGATTAGCAAGCTCGTCTCGCTAGACCAATTACGTCTGAGTAGTGAGTTCGATCCTCACTTGGTGCCCCATACTTTCAGACTTGTGCCACAGCTAAGCTACGATAGGAAAATCACTTTACAGCAGCTTCTGTCTCGTTAACAAACGAAGAAGTGGCTTACTTTTCATTCCCCAGTCTGTTACCGATGCCATTTGAAAATTCTCATCTACTGGAAAATGAGGACTAAACATCACATCAAAATGTTCGCGCCATCTTTACGATATGTCATCGGGGTCACAATAAGTATTCTCATCTTTTGCTCAAAGAGGGTTCACTGGAGAGGACAATGGGTCAAAGACATCAGGCAAAAGGTTGTATCAGAGCTTTAAACAGCTAATATCTGCTTCTTTTTCATTTTATGTGCCATATCCTTTCAGGACGTAGGCGATCATGGCTCTCCACCTCCCTCTATCCCTTGCAGCTCTCAACAAGTTCCTTCCCTCTGCTTCCTCCCACAGACAACGTTCTGTCATCCACCTGCCAGAAATGTCATGCGCTGTTTTCCCTTGTATCTCTTTCCCTCTATTCGACCCGTGAGTACGGATTCTCCAGGCCCTCATTCCTCATTATGTGTCCCAGAAACTTCACCTGCCTCTTCCTGATATTAAGTATAAGCCTTTTTCTTTTCGAGTCTCTTCTTCATCTTTGAGGAAATCGTCTAACATTCGCTGCCGTAAAGAAGGGCAAGTGTTCAGTATTATTTTCTTTGTGACCAAAGAAATCCTCCTGTCTCGCAATAAGCTGACGAGCTTTTGGAATATGTTCTTAGCCAACGGATCTCAGTGTCGCACTTACCGTCCTCTGTCAAGACGCTTACCAAATATATAAACTTCCGCGTCTGCTTGATTCTAGTTTTCCCGGCCTGCAAATCGCATTTCGGGCTCTTTTTCTTACTGATGACCATGAATTCTGTGTTCTTGTAGTTTATGCTTAGTTTTTTTTTCTCACTTTCCGCCGCTACCTTCTGTAGGAGATTTTGTAATTTCTTTTCCGTGTCTGCTATCAGTACTGTATCATCTGCGTATTTTATGTTGTTATGGTTGTGGTCGCCAATGCTAAATCCCGGTAGGGTTTCCAATTCTCTCAGAATTGCCTTGCTGTATAGGTTGAACAGGTCTGGTGAGAAGACGCATCCTTGCCTTATGCCTCTTTCTATTTTTGTATATTCACTGAACTCGTTCCCTGTGCGCATGCATGCTATTTGCTGCCAGTATAGGTTCTTGATTATTCTGATATCTTTCCCGAATATATCAATGTTGCTGAGCAGTTCCATCAGGTCCTTGTGGCGTACTTTGTCAAAGGCCTTTGCGTAGCTATGAAACAGGTACACGTCCTTCTGCATCTGTATCGCTCTTTCTGATAACATTCTGAGCACAAATAGCGCGTTGCAGCCTCTATTTGGTCAGCTTTATCCTCCATATGATAAACTCTTCGTTTAAGAATATTTTTCGCATCTTTGATCTGGTCAGACATCTTTTAATGATGTGGAAGAAATGGAAGTGATGATGATTTTATTTATCTTTTCTAATTCCATTTTTGTTTATTTTATGTCATTTTATATTTTTATTTTATTTGTATATATTTATTATTTTTATTAATTAAAATAGAATGATATGATAAAGAACAAATAGGAAAGGTTTACCAATCTAACATGTTTCACTTTTAATAAAGCTTCACCAGAGAATGGGATATGGAGAAAAAGAAGACAGACAGAAATTCTGCTATTTTTACTTGTGTTGTTTGATTTTCATTGGTAAATCCTGTTTCACGTGTGTTCGACTTGTTTAGTCAATGTTAGTATAATTTATGACGTTCCGAATTCAAAGAAAGGGGACGCGTTCATTTAAAGTTCCAAGAAATCAACGGATTCAAAAAACTACCTGAAAATCCGCAGATATTGGTTTATGTGAGTGTGCAATATCTCTACTTTGTCTATGTGGGATTCAAATGATAATGTATATTCGTAAGTATGTGTGTGTGTGTGTGTGTGTAGTAGTAGTAGTAGTAGTGGTGGTGGTAGTACACATTAGGTTAGTTGGTTTTCGCATTGGGAACGTTTTTTACGTAATTAGCGTTTTTTAGATAATCCTACTTATATTCTTTAAAAATGGACTCAATAAAGTTTCCAGACGTAATATAATGTCTATAACGTGTGTTTATATTTGGCAATATTGATATTATTAGGCTCTCAAAGTACTTTTTCTTTATGAATTATCTTCTTTTTTAATTATGTTGGCATTTGTAAAAATTTGTAAAAGTTATGGCCAGTTTTATTCCTTGAATGGTTGTCTAAACGTAAATCCTTTTTTGTTCGTAGATACGGGCTTTTTAGGTCTCGTCATGTCTCACCGACATATATGATTTTACATTGTAACAATTTATTTGATAAGTACCGGTATTTGTATTGATATTGGATTAATTTTTCAAATACCGGTATTTATCTAATAAATTGCTTGTGATGCGTCTCTTACGTTAAGACTTCTTCGGATTAAAGTTGTATACATTGAGCTTACTAGACATGTGCATGGTGGTAATATACGCTGAACTTTAAAAATTTTTAATTTAATTGTAACTATGTTTTTGGGTATATAATCTAAATAATTCCATTTTTTGGTGTCTTTAACAATTTCGTTATTAAATATTCTATATTTTGATAATAGATTTTGCAAGAAAGATGAAATGTCGTTAAAAACATGAACGGAAAATTACAGTGATTAAAGAGATTCAGGCACTTTCTATAGACTTTCGTTTTTGTAAATTACTTTCTCTTTCTGTTAAAGTAGCATTTTTTAAATTAGAAATTATGGTCAGACACGTTATGGTGAGGTCTTTTTGTAAAATATCCCTTTTGTGTTCATATCTTTTTAATCGATATCACCCTAAGCAAGGGAGTAAAGACACTAAGATACAAGCGAATAATGATGTGGAAGGATTAAAATCACAAACAAAATGAGGAGAAAAGACAGGACAGTAGGTCGTGATTGACATTGCATTTAAATTTTTTCAGATTAAAGTTGGCTGGAAACCATAGAACCGGAAGGCAATTCCACAAGCAAGAAGTGCGAGAAGGAAATGTTAGCCTAGAATTTATGGCTACATCTGACCAGCTCTACTGTAAATTGATGAGATCCCGACGCCAGTCCCGGACTGCGCTTAAATTCAAAACGTCTAGGCACCAGCAGAAACAAGTGTATGCGAACAATTACTATGCCAATATTTATAGAAAAGACACATGGAGGCTACTTTACGACGGTGGGAAAGAGACTGAAGAGGAGGCGCCAGATCAGGACCAATAATATTGCTGATTCTCTTTTGGATTTTATCATGGAGCTGAAAGTAAATAGCAGGAGCACCAGACCAGCATTGATGAATTGTAGACCTATACTGTATGATAGACTCTGGAGAGAAAACTGATTTGCACGATACAGAGAAACATCTTCATTAGCAGCTGACTTAGAAATGGATTCAATATAGTCTTTCCACTTCATGTCAGCCGAGAATGTTAACATGAGAAGGCGCAAAGAGTCACTTTCCTGGAGGTTAGCATCAGCCATGCTGATGTAAGGCAGAGAGAGGTCTTTCAGGTGATTAATAGAGAATAGTTTAGTTTTGGAGGCGTTAAATTTAATAGTTTATTTACAATCCTCGGCGTATTTCTTATGGATTCCTTATGGCGATTATTGCAGGTTATAGATTAAATTCAAGTTTTAGCTTATTATTATTATTATTATTATTATTATTAACAACAAAAGTTGGTGTTTCAAAAGACAGAATTCGATGTAAAATATGAAAAGATCCAGACCGATGTATAAATGATGATATGAGTTACTTGAACTTTCAAATGGCAAAGGCAGCTGAAACTTCAAGTACATTTTATCGTATATATATATATATAATAAGTTGTACGGATATGAGAAATTGCCTACAAACGAACAAGGTAAATGTAAAATACACTACAATGTACTACATTGGAACCGCAGAAAGAACATTCAAGCAAAAGCAATACACACACGAGCTCTCATTCTCCAACAGAAAATACTCAAACACCACCATACTATCCACATACATATGGCAACTAAAAGACAGAAACATTACAAATCGTGAAGACCGCACCTGCCTACAATAACATATCAAAGAGATGTCTACAAGAAAAATTGGCAATAACCTCCCACACTCAACAAAAGGAATTACTAAACCAAAGATCGGAAATAATTTCTAAATGCAGACCCGAAAATAAATATATATTATCACAGTTCATAGCAAACGGATAACACCTACAATATAACCGAACACTACCAGGAATGAAACTATATAAGAAAATATGTTACCAACATTAGCATCACGCCCACTAACGCAACCACCGCCATAACAATCAACACAGACCGAAAACCTATTAATACGTTACCTACACTACCATCACTCCTATCTTTCACTTCATAACCATCACCTCTACTTTTTAAAACCGTCATTGTTTTACTTATCGTCATTATTGTTATATCTGTATTACTGTCATTATTATCATGGTTAGCGCAATTATTATCCTAGCTACGATTATCAATATTGCCCTCCCCCACATTTTTTATAATTCGTCATTAAGGCTACATTTACTGTTAACACATCAATATGTGTTATTAACATTATCAATAATATTTAATTTCACAACTGTTATTACTACCAGCATTATCACAACCGTCAACAACACACAAGAAGTTAGTGTTGAAAATATAAACATCATCATCACCATAACCACAAACAGAACCCAGCTTAACAAATGTGTTGTTGAAAAGGACCCAAACAAATAGTGTATGTGCGCGTCTCCACATATGAGTATGTGTGTGTATGAGGAAGTGTAAGTTTCTTTGACGGCCCATGCGATAGATCTGAAAAGCGTCAAGAACACCCCCTACTATCTTCTTATTGAGAAAGAACATCGCTACACATAAAAAGCTACGGTCCCGACACCGAAATAGAATTACAATTGCGTATGTATGTATGCACAGATATGTATTTGCGTGTACCCTACAATTGATTATATGTATGTGTTTGTGTGAACTAAAATGCTTACACCTGTATGTATGTGTCAATACGCATGATAGTGCCACCCCAAACAAACACAGGGGTAGATTCCCCCTCCCGTCTCCAAACCTAGTCATGCAAGCATAAATAAATGCAATTTAAAAAAATAAACTACTGATGATCGCAAAAGCGTGAAACCCAGGGTCATAAACTCAGATTCATGCAACTTATTATGTTAGCTCTATCACTGATATAAGATATATATATATATATATATATATATATATATATATATACAGTCACAGACATATATATATATTTACACAGACACACATACATATATATATATATATATACACAGTCACAGACATATATATATATATATATATATATATATATATATATATACAGTCACAGACATATATATATATACAGAGACACACATACATACATATATATATATATATATATATATATATATATATATATATATATATATATATATATATATATATATGAGACGTGGAAGGGTGAAGTAATACAAGTACAATCGTTTCTTTGGTAAGAATAATGTGTCCACAAGAGAGTGGTTACTCTGCGTAAATTACATTTCCGATCAGATCAGTCTATCCTTTTCACTTGAAGAATTTCTTCGAGCAGAAAGCCAAAACTTGGAATCAGATTAGTTCCAAATTGACTGCGAAAGAAATGAAGAAATATTGTGTTTCAGTTTCTATGATTCAAGCAAATTTCTTCCCTTTCCTCTGTCTCATTGTCTGTCCCGTTTATTTCCTGTTTGTTTGGTTTTTTCTTTTTCACTTTCTTTTCCTTCTTTTTTGTATCATTCCACGCTTTCTTGTAATTTTTTCCGTTTTCGTTCAATAATCCTGATCTGGCAGTTGATTTGAAATTTTAATTCCATGACTTTATAGCACTTAGTCTGCATATTTACCGTCTTTTTTTTTCATTTCTTCTATTTTCGCGATCTAATTATTTTTTTATTATTCTTTTTGGATTTTCCTCGGTATTTTTGCCTTTTTTTTTAGTATTTTTCTTATTCTTTCATCCAATCTTTTCCTTCATACTTTTTCATCTTCCTTATTTTTCGTTTTCCCTTTATACACTTTTGCATTTCTCGCTGTCTGCCCCGATGTCGAATATTATTTTATCTTCGTAGTTCGCCCCACTACAACTTATTCATTTCCATCATTCAAAAATATATTCCTTTTTTCTCATATTTGCTTTTTGCTTCCTCTGTTGGAGTGAATGCGGGACAGTCTCCTCACAGGCACAAAGAAAAGAGTACTGAACTGTTACATTATATCAGTCCTCCTATATGACAGTGACTGCTGGAAAAACTTCTCACAGATGAAGAAGAGACTTGAAGCAACAGAAACAAAGAAATAAGTACTGAACTGTTACGTAATATCAGTCCTCCTATATGGCAGTGAATGCTGGACAATCTCCTCACAGATGAAGAAGAGACTTGAAGCAACAGAAACAAAGAAAAGTGTACTGAACTCTTACGTAATATTAGTCCACACATATGGCATTGAATGCTGGACAATCTCTTAACAAATAAAGAAGAGACTTGAAACAACAGAAAAATGTTTTTTACAGAATGATGCTGAGAAAAAAATGGACCAAATATTTGAGCAACTACGAAGTTTCTAGATAAAATAGAAGCAAAAAAAAGAACACTTCTACTTAACATCAGAAAAAAGACAGTTGAAATTACTCGGGAGCATAATGAGGAAATTGGGCTTGGAAAATCTGAGGCTCAGAACAGACTGAGGGTACAAGGCACGGGAAAATAACACATAGGATATATAGCTTGAGTAAATGGATGTTAGCACAAGGTTTAGGAGAGATTACAAAAAGACAAATATTATGAAAAGGTGCAAAGTTCTGGAATTAGTGGGGAGACATGATCGTCAAGGTCCTAAAATACACAAACGGTCACTATGGGGGCGACGAGAGATTTCCGAGGCTAAGAAGGGGCGCATCTATTAGACTATTGTTTGGACTATACTTCTCTATGGCTGCGAAACGTGGCCACTTAGAGAATTTACCTACGACGGCTTGAAGTGTTCGACAACGATTGCCTTCGCTGCATTCTGCGATGGCGCCGGATCGATCGTGTTCCCACAACCACTCTCCGTCGTCGCCTGAATCTCCATCCTCTTCCACCCGTCCTGCTCCAGCGTCGTCTCCGATGGATCACACATGCAGCTCGACGCCCGGAGGGAGAGCTCATCCGTGATGTACTTCTCCCTCCTCCTCTTCCTGGCTGGCGAAGACGTGTCGGTGGGCAGTTGAAGACGTGGGCTAGCAGAATCAAGGATGACCTAACAGTACTATCGGGTCCGCATGTAGTTGGTCTTCGACGATGGAATCGCGAGTGGCTCGCCATTTCTTGTGGCCTGGCTCAGGATCGGCGGTCGTGGACAGCGATGTTCCGAGATGCTGTACTTGCTCGGGAGGAAGCCGGTTCAACCCGACCAGGGTGAAAACCGATACAAGTCAAAGAAGTCAAGTAAAATACACACCATATAGTAGATGTATTTTAATCTTTTTTTTTTTTCTCTTCTTGTCGCAGACGTTTTACTTTGTTCCTTCGTATTCTTTTTGAATTCTTCATACTGGCACTGTCTCCATAAATAACAATATCATTCTGCTGCTACACGTTTTCTCTAACAATTTACTTAAAATATTCTCTTTATAACTTCCATTTTCTCCAATCTGTTTCCACGCACATCCTTTTTATATCTTCTTAAAATTTAAATTATCTATTTCTTGTCTTCTGGTTTGGTTTGGTTTGGTTTGTTTTACGGCATATCTACGTCAATGGATTATTTAATGGCGACAACATTTTTATTGCTGGTAATATTTTTTGCCTCAAAAAATCTAATTCTCATATATTTTTTTTCCAAAAATTTCTTTCTGGTAATATGTTTTTTTAAAAATGTATCGCTGGAAATAAGTTTTTATTTAAAGATTTATTGCTGGTGTATAACCTTTTTACAAAGTATTTATAGTATTAAAACTTATTTTTACACTTTCATAGAGTTCTGACCACAGTTTGGGGATTAACTATTCTCCCGTAGCTGGGACATTAACAGATGCAACCACCCTGGGTCAGGGTGGACCTGGGACCACCAGCAACAATTTGAACAAGGCCAGCTCGCTGAAGCCCTCGGCCACGATGACTTGTGTCTTTGTGCTAGTACAGCCATCGACAGCCCCAAAGGATTCCGTCTACCCAATTTCATTCACAAGGCTTGGGTCAACCTGTGGTATGATTTTCAGGCAAAGGTGCCGCACGCTGGGATCGACCCCTCCCGTCGAAAAAATCGACCATGGTGAGATTCGACTCCGGGTCTCATGGTCAGAATGCAAATGTTCTAACCACCTGGCCACGTGCCAAAAGAAAGCAATAAAATTCATTAAGAGCGCCAAAGGATAGGAAATTGTGGAGAGCCATGGTCGCATAAACCCTGAAGCGTCATGGCACATAGAATAAGAAATCTCATGATTTGGTCTTTTTATGTTTCTCTGGTTTAGGTATCCTTACATTATTTGTTATTTTTACTAATTCCCTTTCATTTGGAGAAAATGTTTGTTTCTTCTCGGGAAATCGACCCGTCACTCGCTTATGTTCTCCTGCTTTTCTTGTCACATTTTTGTTTCACGACCTTCTTTATATCTTTATATTCCCCTTTAAAGTATCTCATCTTTATCTCCTTTTGTTTATGGCCGTCTTCGTTTCATTCTCTATTTCCTGTCTCTACTTTCCCTATAATCAACGGCTTTCCACATTCGTGACAAAGGGAAATTATTGGTGTGAGATAATCTATGTTTCTATACAAAACAAATTCTCAAGTGGCCCAGACAGAAGGGTTGAAGTCATCAGTATTGAAAGATGAGGCTGTTGAACGTGCTGAGTGTGGGTCACGCTAATGAGAGGGCGAGCCGCAGTGACATTAACCGATAAACCAGTACCGAAATAAAAAATAAAAACGCCTATAAGATAAAATAATAAACTTGCTAGTCACGTGGCTTGAAGGAAATAAATAGAATATCCAAACGACAACGGCAAGAAAATAATAAAAAAAACTTGATCATTTCATCTCAAGAAAGGCAATAAAGTCACTAAGACGCAATAGATTACTGAATGTTAAGAATATGGGGAAAATAATATAAAAAATAGAGAACGATAAAAAAAAAAGCAATTAAGAAGACAGAAGATAACGATTGAAATTGCATTTAAATTTTTGAATATCAAACTTGACTGGGAAGCAAGAAGCCAGAAGAGAGTTCCACAAGCGAGAAGTGCGAACTAATAAACTGTTAGCATAGAACTTAGGGATAAATCAAGCCATTTCAACTTCAAAATGATTATAATTAACATTGCGGATTATTTTTTTGTATTTTATCAAGAATCTCTAAATATATAGCAGAATCATCAGACCCGACGTGCCAGCAACATCCTAATTTACGAATGGCGTACTTATAAATATTTAATATTGATTCTAGAAATTACTAATATAATCGAAGTACTAGATTGACGCCAAGGTCCTATTATAATTACAGTTGAAATGGCTAGATGTAACAGCAAGTTCTATGCTGATAGTTTCTTCTCTCGCTTGTGAAACTCTTTACCAGTCTCTTGCTCCCCAGTCAACTTTCATTTTCAGAAATTTAAATACAATGCCAATCGTTATCTTTTGTCTTCTTAATTCCTCTTCTTTCATTGTTCTCTCCCTTTAATAATGTTTTTCTTATATTCTTCCCCATTCGGTAAGCACCTGCATTTTTGTGGATTCGTTACCTTACTTGAGGTGAAATAATTATATTTTAGATATATGGAAAATAGGAAGGCGTCAATTTAAAATGATGCATTTTTTTGGCAGAAATTATGGATTTGTGCTTGGAAAATGTACATCATCAAGTAGAATTCTCATCTTTCAAAATTATAGCTTATATATGGAAAAAAAGGTATTGGTTTAAACCAGTTTTTCGCATCTGTTTTTACTTCAGGACACACAGTTGCAGAATAACTGAATCTCTGGGACCCACTTTAAATTTTAATAAGGAAAAATTAATCATGAAATTTGAAAATATGGAATTTTTTGTTTTAGCATTCCCAAAGAAGATTAGCGGTGCAGTTTTCATTTAAAAGGATTTATGAAGAATCTGCCAAGAGGAAAGGATTAACTCCTCTTTTTTAAAGGTTAGGGGAATTAGCATCCAGTTTAAAACATCAATTATCAAAGACTTGGCATAAACATGGAAGTCATCTGCTTGGTGACTGTAGCTTTTCAAAAATAGAGATTTTTTAAATGTAAAAATAATTCCTAAATTATTTTTCTGTTAAGTTGGTGCGTACCTGGTTATCTTTCAGGGCACATTAATGAACCCCGGTTCACTGGGTGATTTATAATGACCATTTTGATTAAAGTTTGTCTGGACTTGATTCATGCTGGAAACGTAAAAACATATTTTTGAAAAAAGTTTTACCTTCCAAAATATGCCCTGTCGGCTGGGACTTCAGAATATGGCGACTGCACCTCTGCAGACCCATCCTCAATAAGACGTCCTAGTTATGACGATAAACTGCATCCGCGTCCTGGGTACGACGTTAAACTACATCCAGCAGCAAGACCTCTGATCAAGAGGTTTTGAGCAGTGTGGAACCACTTTCCAATATATAGTGCTCCCAGATCCATCCTGACCCAGCGTGATAGCAACTGATGGGGTCGCAGCTATTGGAAAATATTTAACCCTCAATCTAGGGTCAAAATACTATGTAAAAATAGGTTTTAATACCAGCAGTACATTTACGAAGAAAAATATTACCAGCAATAAATATCTTGTCGTCATTACAACATAGAGAGGTTGGTATACCGTAAACCAAACCAAACCAAATCTTTCAAAGTAATAGTTCATCCTTGTGCAAATTGAATCAAAACGAGTAATTCCGTTATTTACTTTTTTTCGTATTTTCCCAATGAAACATGACCGAGTACACATGTTAGTACTTCGTATGTCCATTCCACGAAGTCTTTCCTTGCAAATTGACCATAGATTCTCGATTGGATTTAATCAGGACAGTTTCCGAGCCAGTCGATAGTACTTCGATTTGCTCTCTGGTAACACTTGCCAATGTGTACGTGAAGCGTTACACTTTTCGCACGCTTCCTTGGAATAACGTCCATTGCAGACACAGGCCGTAGGACAACTAATCGACAGTCGAGACAATAGTGTCTGGGCGTGATAAAAATCTGATGCAGTCACGGATGACGCAATATTTTTCAAGGCTAAACAAATTTCATCATAGAACCCGAAAATAGATTCATATTACTGCACACCACTGTGGCCGTGGGAAAGATTAATCTATCTGTTTTTTTTTTTCGCTAACTAAAGTTATTTATTAGTATTTTTATTAGTAGATTATAGTTTACTCCAAAACATGTTTAACTCTTAAAATATTTTGTGACTTCAAATATTTTGTATATTTGTTTTTTATGGCTTACTTTCAAAAATTATATTTTATAAATATAGTTGAAATATATGAGAAGGCAATTACTTAATCTAAAGCCGAGAGGTTTTTATTGATTGATTCTTGTTTATGGTTTATCAACTTTTAGCAGATTATTTAAAGCCAGGAAATATTTTTAGTTTGTAAGAATTTCTTTTTTGGAAATAATAATGTTTAAGTGATACAAGTTTGACTAATTAATACATAGCTGGGGGAGATGAGGTGGATTGATAACTTTCCCAGGGGTATTTGCTAGTAAGTGATTACAACGAAACTAACTGTAATTGGAACTCGGCTCTCCGATTAACAATTTATTATCCATTACACCTCCAGCACAATCAAGCTTAGAACACTTGTAATTCCCCGCAGTCACCCATCTAGGTATTGACCAAGCTAAACGTTGTTTAACTTCGGTGATCGTACAGCGTTTCAAAGTGATTTAGCCGTTAGCCTCGGATAGTTGAATTTCAATTTCAGTTTGGTTCGTGATATTCACTTACGGACTAATACCATTGGGGAAGCTATAAATCCACACTGTCTTGCTCCAACTATGGGTTAATTATTAATATTTTTATGAGTAAATTAACACTATTTTTTGTGATTTTAAATATCCTGCAAAAGGTTGATAAATCGTCAAAAAAAAAAACAAATCAATAAATCCAGAGGAAAAATGGAATATTTCACAACATAGTTAAAAAATATTTCAGTGAAATTTTTGTTTGCGAAAATTAAATTTCATACATGTAATTGATGTATATTATATAAGAAGGCACCTTTTTAAATTGACACTTGGAAATTTTTGGCTGATTGATTCGTTTTTTTACGGTTTACCAACCCTTTGCAGTTTATTTAAATCAGGGAAATATCCTTTAGATTGTAAGAATATTTTTAGATCGTAAAAACTTTATACAAAGTTTGCTGGCCAGGTTCAACATTGTTTGCCGCTGTCTTTTCTACAAATATTTTCATGGCAACTGATCTTTTTTTCCCTGACGCCCTGACTACACGAATTTAAGTTTGCTACTAGACTGGCATCTAGGTCCCACCCTTTTACTGTTTAAATAGTTAAATGTAACCACAAACCTCTTCTCCAGCGTTTTCTGTTCTCGCACTTCACGCTTGTGGAACTCCCTTCCGTTTACGCGCTTTCTTGAAGAATAGTCTTCAAAAATTTAAAAGCAACGCCAATTGCTTCTGTCTTCTTGAATTCTGTTCATCTTTTATCTTTTCCTCACCCCCCTACCCAGTCTTTTCTCTCAATTTCACTCTCTGTAGCCCCCTGCGTACTAGTGGAATTCCTGCCTTACTTGGGTTGAAATAATTAAAGGAAAAAAATGCTTAATTTCAGTGATCGTATGTGGCCGTATTGCACCGGGAGGTTATGCATTAAAAAAAAAAAAAAATATATATTATTTTAAAAAGAACAAAGAAATGAAAACCCGAAAAAGAAAATAATGGCAAAAGGAAAAAAAAAAGGTACATCAGTAATGTTCAGTGTTTTCTGCAACAAGAACGGCTGAAGAAGATCTATTCCTATATGTCGGACAGCCTTCTGGTAGAAAATATCGGTAAAAATGGGTTATGATGATTTGATAAATTGAAAAGGCTGGCAGCCATGGAAATTGGAGATCTGCAATGAAACAGATAAGATATTTGCACAAAACTAACAAATACGATTCGCTACGCAGTTGTCTTGACTTGCTGTCGTTGTTGCCGGTGGTACGAACCACACATGGTGGGTAATTCGACTGTCGGGGTCGGAGAGAATTGCCACGAAATAGAGGGGCTGGTTAAGGGCGGCGACGGCGCGTGTCGACATCTATCAAGGGGAAACTTGACACTTTCCAATCGGCTAAGAATACTTCAGTGATGGTAATTACTAGTTGATGGCAATCTTTTATTCGAGATGATCCATCTCTGTCACTGAACAAGGCATGGTCGCCTATTTGAAAAAGATGACCCTCCTCACAATATCGTCTTTGGTGACAGCCGATGGGTTAAAAACATCGACTAAACACCATCAGATAGCTGTCGTTTCGCATTTAAATTTATATGCACATTCACACAAACGCATACACAGACACACACACACACACACATATATGTGTGTGCGTATATATATATATATATATATATATATATATATATATATATATATATATATGTGTGTGTGTGTGTAATTTGGCAACAACTTTTCTTTTAAACATGTAGTATTGAATGTTAAAGACAACATAGTCTTGCATATTTTCTTTTGAATTTTCTCATATTCTCTAATGAGACTTTTTATTTGAAAATGATTTCGAAATATGTATTGTCCATACGATGACCTAGCGCTTTCGAACATCATTGTTCATCTTCAGGGTCAATATTTTTAGTCAAAATTTTTTTTTAAACAAACATTTGCCAATTATCTTGTAGCGTAATCATGTTGCTACTTTTTTACAAACTAAATAAACGTTAAAATCCTTTTAAATTCAAAAGACACGATGATGTTATCACGTGCAGGGCTAAGATTTTTATCATGTGACAGCGTGAAAAAGATTTCCACTACACAAGCCAAAAGATCGAAGAATACGTTATAAAATTTAAATATATTATAAACATTGTAATGTTACCAGAAATATTGTAATCTATACGATTAATAAGAGGTCTTTTGCTTTTAATATGTAATCCCTCTAAGATTTTAAGGCGTCTAATGTCTGTATGTTTATCTATAATTTTAGTATTTTCTATAAGTATTTTACGTATATCAGATTGCATAAGGGAAATGGTATGTGACTTAATATTTTGTTTAATGGAGCTAGAATTATTTAGATGCAGAGTTAATCTTCTGGAGAGCCGGGTGGTTGTAAATCCAATATATGTATGTGGATTAGAAGAACATTCTTCCATGGGGCATTTAAACTCATACACAACATTGGTTCTATCAACAACCGCAGCAAGTGGAGAATGATTATTACTCATTATCAGGTTAGAGGTTTGAAATTTACTATAATATATATTAAGTTTTAAGGCCTTGTTGGAATCAACAGAAAACACATTATGGTGTATTATAGACTTAAGGGCCTTTTCATCCATGCTGTATTGTCTATGCATTTGTCCTCTGTAAAAGAGGCTAATTGAGGATAACTTTCTGGGTGTATCTCTTGTTAGGTCTGAGAAGTATTTATCAAATTCATTATCAACTAGATAGTTAGGAAAACTATATATATATATATATATATATATATATATATATATATATATATATATATATATATATATATATATATTATAAAAAT
Organism: Acanthosepion esculentum; assembly: GCA_964036315.1. NCBI lineage: Eukaryota > Metazoa > Mollusca > Cephalopoda > Sepiida > Sepiidae > Acanthosepion > Acanthosepion esculentum. The sequence goes on from OZ038498.1 coordinate 91,133,510, forward strand.
ATCGCTTTAAGGTATGTTGCCTATAAGTGATCCTGTGCATATTTTTCTGAAAAAGTTTCTCGAATATTCAGACCGGTAGATGTAGTTGGATTAAAATATTGTTTAATTAAAAAAAAACAGATCTTCTACTCCTATATGAGTATTCATAAAAAAACGTTTAAACAAAACAAATTAAAAATAACAAGGTATGGTGTATTTATGTGTTAATGGGCTAATTATCAGGTATATAGCGTATGTAAATTGAGTGTATAGCCACTTATATATATATATATATATATATATATATATATATATATATATATATATATATATATATATATATATATATATATAAAAGTGAAGATTGAAGTCAACACGCAGAGGCGACAGGCTGTTTCATGTTAGACGCAATCGTCAAGCGGCCTGGTGATTGCGTCTAACATGAAACAGCCTGTCGCCTCTGAGTGTTGACTTCAATGTTCACTTTTATATTTATATTACATACGCTCTATCTCTGACATCCGCTATTCAGTGTGTGGTCTGCGTTTTCAATGAAAACAAAAATTTTGGCATTTTTATTTAACCGCTTAATTCATATTTTTATGCACAAAGATTTTCTAAAAAGATCTAGAGAAAACAAGACCCAACCACCCATTATCAAAATAGACTGAATTTTCCTTAACCTTAACAACACTAAGATTGTCTGCGCGTATGAATTAAGTAAATTTCTTAGAATGTTATTCCTAGCATCGCTTGACAATTGAAATAAACTCTGGATTTTAATTTTAAGTTTTGTTTTGAGACAGAAATTTCTGTGTCGCGATGAAATCTTAATTTTTAATATTAATTATAATATTATACTTTACTGTTTGTATCGAGCACTGCTTTTTAAATAAAAATAATTCCTAAGAAAAATGGATTATAAATCTTACTGTTCTTTCTTATTATTTTAATATATATATATATATATATATATATATATATATATATATATATATATATATATATATATATATATATATATATATATATATATGCGAGTTTCATTAAAGTCGACTGACAAGGTTATGCGATTAAGCTTTTCATTTAATTTTCCTTGTGTTTGTATGCTTCTTTTCGGGACATAAACTGTGTAAAACTGTGCGAGTGTTCTATATATCCGAGCACTTACGGGTATTCCATTAGCCATTATCAAAGTTGTTTTTATTTTTAATTGAAATTTCTAGGGTACATCATGAGGAAAGAGGGTTTGGAAAATCTGATACTCACTAGACAGATTGAAGGCAAGAGGTACAGGAGAAAACAAAGCATAACCTACTTAGTGAGCTTGAGTAAATGCATGGTGGAACAGGTTTTGCGAGAAATAAAAAAAAAAAGACAATATTTATTAAGAGATACAACAAAGAGGAAATGGTGGAGAGCTTTAGTCGCCTACCTCCGGATGGAACACGGCACATGAGGAACAAGGAAAAGAAGACAAGATTATCTCTCTTTCGCAAATTTCTCTTTCACACACGCTTATCCACACACATATATATACGCGTGTAAATGATCTTGCTTTAAAAATTTAAATTAAGACTTAATTTATTAGACAATAATAAAACCTCAATTAAATCAAAACCTCTTTATAAATCTTATGCTATTTATAGACATACTGCCCGAATAGAGATTCTATTCTGAAAATAATAATACATAGTATGCGTAACCACTACCCTCTCTGGTAGACTCACTTGCCATAGGTCACCAAATCGTAACACATGATTTAGGAATACCAGAATTACAAAGATATATCAAAACCTTGTCAATAATTCAATAATAATTCGTAAAAATTACTGCATGTTGAAGTTATTCATATTATGCTAAAACAACCAATAATTAGCAAAAACGTTTCTAATTAAGAAACACACAATTTAAAATGTATTGTACTTCTCAGAACCCACATGCTGCCACATTCGCCTGTCTTAAGGAATAAATTAAACAATAACATGACACACCAGAGTCATCTAATGCATTCAAATATTGACAACTAATGCGCCATATTCAAAATGGCCGGTCAAAAGCGTCATAAAATATTAATACCTGCCAATAACTGAAAACATTGAAAAGCTCGATATAGGTATGAATTGAGAATATAAACAGAATTGGCTTATTATATTTAACAATATGCACGTGCAGACACGTACACTTTCGAATTAATTTAAAAAAATTAAAATAAATTAATTATTTAAACAAGCAATAAATAAAAAAAAACGTAATCGATATCTATAATTCTCAAAATGTGTGTGTCTATGTGATCGGATGTTTTTTATGCGTTTCCACAGTTTTTATCTGATTTCGAGGAAATTTTTTTATTTGATAGATAATTCTTCAGTGTCGGTTTTAAGTCCAAATTTGCTGGAAAAATTACAACCTTAAAGTTGAAAAATACAAAAAAAAATGTTTTTTACACTTTACGCAAAAATCAAAGGCAAAATTTAATGTCTGGAAAAATCAGCGTGCAATCAATTTAGAGAGTTGAAATCTAACGCAAAATATTATTAGGATTATATAAAAAAATTATATTATAAATAAAAATTATCGTATATTATTATTATTATGATGGCCCATGGAAGCAGTTCGTTCCTTGCAATATTGAGAACACAAAAACTGCCCTTTTCAGAGCCCCCCCCCCATTCAAACTATTACCCCACCTCACTGTAGGGATGCTGCATCCAATTGTTGTTACTAATATTTTCGGGTGGGCTGATTTAAAACTTAAACTGCTTCAACTGAACGACTAAGAAATGGCCTAGAACAGGTTAAGATTTTTCTTATCGGAGAAACAACCTCTTGGCTGTCGGTTCCACAAAGCAGTGGTTGTTTAAGTGAAGGACGCTAAGTGATTTGATTTAATTGACTAACAAACGAAGGTGTGTAAATGTTTTTAATGTTGTTGAATTTTATATAATTATTTGTTTATATTTATTCATATCCAAGTAATTATTTTTATTATTTTAGTTTGATAAATTATTTATTTATTCATGTATATATTTTAAACAATAATTTTATAATAATGTCTTGTGTTGTTTCCTTTTATTTTTTTTAAAAGGTGTGAAATGACGTAGTTTTATCTTGGTTTCAAGTGTTTCATATTGTATGACCAGCGTCTATGAGACATGTTATTCAAAGTGGTCACCTACTTGATCAAAAAGGAATGAAAGAATAAATGAAAACTTTTAGAGACAAATGACAACAAAACAGGCATTGAGGATTTCCAGTTGCGGATCTATACGAACGGTCATCGTTGAGATTGAGTTGAGTTATGGACACCCCTTTCAAAGGGATATATTTATGTACTAGACAAACTAATGCACAATCTACGCATCAATCAAAGAGTTGTAATGGTAAAAAAAAAATGGCGACTACATTCGTATTTTATAAATCTATTGTCATAGCAGGCTTTCAAATACTAGAATTCGCCGAATACAAGGTAGTGCCGACGACCCCCATTCGAGCTGACGTCGTAATGTCTGGTTTGTAGGTTAGAGAGTCGAACGAAAGAGCTGAATTGAGAAATGGTAAAAGTGGTCCTGCGTGTCACCTGACTAACTGCCAACCCAGTACTTTAAACTGAAGCCTTGAAATAAAGAACTAAATATATGAGAGACAGGGTTCAGTTCTTCATTTCTCAGCACGAAGAAGAAAACGTAAGGTAGTCATGGACCTGTCAGTAGAAAGCCAGTCTGTAAGAGCCCCGTTGTATATTTACATAATAAAAGCCACTAACACGGAAGCGGTTAATAAGTGTGGGAGTTCATACACAAAAGAAAACATTATTAACGAGAGAGAACAATAAAAGAATATGAATTATAAAAACGGAAGATAACCGTTGTTATTATATTTAAAATTTTGAAGATCAAGAAACCGGAAGAAAGTTCCACAAATGAGAACTGCGAGAAATTAAACTGTTAGCATAGAAGTTACGGTTACATCTAGCCATTTCATCTCTAAAATTATGCGCCCTTGCCACCAATCTAGTGCGTTTAAATTCCTAAAATCTACAAACCAAAGAGGAAAGCACACCAGTAAAATTACTATGACATATTTATAGAAAAGGAACAGGAAAACTAGATTACAGCAACGGGAAAATAACTTAAGCTTTGATGCCATATCCGGACTAATAATATTGCAAATTATTCTTGGTATCTTATCTGGAATCTCTACATACATAGCAGAAGCATCAGACTAGTTGTGACACTAATATTCAATTCATGGACAAATGTTAGACTTATAAATATGTAAAATAGATTCTTATTATAGGCAGATTATATATGTGTAAGATAGATTCTTATTATAGAAAAAATTATAAATGCGTAAGATAAATTCTTATTATAGGAAAATTATAAATGTGTAAGATTGATTCTTACTATAGGAAAATTATAAATGTGTAAGATAGATTCTTATTATAGGAAAATTATAAATGTGTAAGACAGAAAAAATGTCCACCATGACACAATGAACCAATGTTCCTAGCAACAGACATTTGATTCAATATAATTTTCCCTCTTTATGTCAGCGAAAAACGTTAGATCCAGAAAGGTCAGTTAGTCACTCTCCTGGAGGCAAAAAAAAAAAAAAATTCTCCCAGACGATTAAAAATATATTTCTAGTATTTTTTTAAACTAAAAGTCATGGAAATGCAGGGCTTTCACAAGAGAACTTTAACATTTACCACGCATAATCATTGGACGTTTAGCAGATACGACTATTCAGAAAACTTTCTTTCCCCAACGTTTGCAAACAGCTATTGTTGCAACAGCGCAGGGCGGGGACAGCAGACTGTTTTCTCTAACGGACATAAAGAAATATTTAATTCTGAAACAGTTCGTCGTATGATTATGCCCTGAGCTATGTTGACAACAAGCGCTGGTTTTGTTAGCGATGTGAATTAATTCTTCCATTACAGATTGGTCTGCCAGGAAACGGCCGTTACTTTGCCAAGTGGGTTTCGTCATAGCGTAAATCTCAAAGTTGATTAAAAATTTAGCGAGCTTGATGGATTCAATAACGACAGAAGAAGAAGAAGACACCTGAATCATTAACACTAGACGGATCGTAAATGCATTACAGATTTTACAAAATTCGAAATGTACTGGAAATTACGCGTGGAGGTTCTTTGAAAGCCAGTATCCAAAGTCTTTTTCTGCCTGAACTTAAATCCGGGCGAATTCCACCAGGTGCAATATCACACTATTAGATAATTTATGGATATAATTTTGAGTGATTTTTTTTTTGTTTGGAATGTAATCTATAGAGTTATCTTATTCTTGGCGACAGTAAAGCATAGATCATATTTATTCAGTAATTTACAAGAGGAATCCTTCCGCTATAATCAACAAAAACAGGGACACTTCAACGTCACCTGGCATATCTCGCTGGATCAATTATGTCTGAGTAGTAACTTCGATCCTCACTGGGTACCCCATACATTAAGCCTTGTGCCACATCTACACTACGCTTATAAAATCCTATGGGCACTGCGACGTGGTGCAATGGTTAACAAGCTTGTCTCATTAGAACTACTACGACTCCACACTTTTGGACTTGTGCAACATCTAAGCTACGCCTAGAAAATCCTTTTGGCGCGCCCTCTGGGTGTAATGGTTAGCAAGTTTGTCTGGCTAGGTCACATTACGACTGGATAGTGACTTCCATCCTCACTGGGTACTCCACACGTTCGGACTTGTGCCATATCTAAGCTACGCATAGTTAATTAATAATTAATCCATAATAATTAATAATTAATACATAGATAATTAATAATTGTTAAGCAGTAAGAACTCTCGTCGTGTTTTTAAACTGACGCTATTATTCTGTAGGAACTGTAAGCATCACGAAACTCTACAGCCTCATTTCTTGCTGCTTTCCAGCTTGTTGGAAGTCCTCTTCTGTAGTTCCTGTTTTTAAGAACTCTGCGAGAACCCTATAGCCTCTTAAATTTTTCGCCCCTATTAGTCACTTACCGCGCTTTTCGGCAAAATATTCAAGGCTCTAATCAACGCTGAGGTGGTCAAGTATCTTGCATCTCACGAGCTCCTCTCGGACAAAAAAATGGCTTCCCTTTCGCCAGGTCTACCGCTAATTTGTTAAAGGCCATCACTGAATATATGTCAACCTCTTGATAATAAAGACGAAGATAAAGATGTGGCTGTAGATATCTCGAAGGGGTTTGACATGGTTTTACACGCTGGTCTTCTACGTAAGCTCCAGGGCTGCGGTATCACAGAACGGTTCTTTGATTGAATTCAACTGTTCCTATCAAATCGTAAAATGAAGGTCTGAACGGGTTCGCTTCCAAATCATTTCACAAGAATGCTGGTGTTCCCCAAAGCTCTATTCTGGGTCCATGCAGTTTCTGATCTTTATCAATGATGTTCATGGAGCCATTAGTTCCCAAGTAGGTATTTATGCAGATGACACTACCATTTACTCCTGTCTCAATACTGAATCCGTTAGAGTTGACAAAGTAAAACTGGCTGCTGCCCTTGAAAAAGACCTGCAATCAGTGGTTGACTGGGGCAGTAAATGGCTTGTAAATTTTAAAGCCTCCCCGCCCCAAAAGAAAACTGCTCTTATTTAACTACCAAGAAGAGACTTTCCTGTCTGCCATCTGCATTACCGACGCTAGACACCTGGAGAACAATACAATATGCCTTCCTGGCGTCACGTTTTTAAATGACTTTATGTGGATCAACTACATCGAATCAGTAGCTGCATCTATTGCAAGGCAAGTTAGTTCTCTGTGTCGTGCCAGAAAATCCTTTTCGTCAGTGTGCATCTTTCACATTTATAAATCTACCAATCGTCCGTGCATTGAATACTGCTGCCATATCTGGTCTGGTGCTCTTGCTGTACATCCCGACGTTCTTAAAATATCCAAAAAGGGTCTGTAATATAATCGATCTAGACTTGGCATCACGACTTCAGTTACTTTCTCACTGACATGACATGGATTCTCTCTATATTTTCTACAAATATATTCAGAGCAACTGCTCTGACGAGTGTTTCCCCCAGTGCCCTGATTATATGAATTCATGCGTGCTACTAGATTGGCATTTACTTCCCACCCGTTTACTGTTGAAATATCTAAATGCATCCGCCATTTATATTCCACTTTTTACTTTTCTCGCACTTCTCGCCTGTGGAACTCATTTCCATATACTTGCTTCCCTGAAAAATACAATCTTCAAAAATTTAAATACAGCGTCAATCGCCATATTCTGTCTTCTTGAACCCAGTCTGTCTTTTGCTCTTTCCTAGATCATCTCCATACTCAGTATTTTCTCTGAATTTTACTCCCTGTAACCCCTGCGTGCTAGTGCTTGGGTTCAAATGATTAAAAACAATTTGGCATGCAGTTCGTATTTCTTAGATTTCAAATGAAAGGCTGGACGTTTTCCAACATATTTCCGTCATGTTTCTCTTTTAATCACTATAGTTTATGACTGTAGGTTAGATATCTGGAGGATACGAGTTGAGTGACGCATCCATTATTTCCATATAATGTATGCATTTTGCTCAAGGTTCGTATTTTCTTCTTGCTTTCATATGAAAACATGGAAATTTACCAAATATTTCAGTAACATTTCCAAAACTTCACTTAAGAAAAAAAAAAGAATGCGTTAGTTTACATTGGGGCTAGGAGCAATGTCACCATTCGTATTTTCGTGATTTCAGATTAAAAATTGGAGAATTTCCAAGATTTTAGAGTGAAATTCTTACTTTGCAAAATTCTAGTTTATTATTTTAGCTCAGGTATATACAGTAGTGATCCTACTTTTTGGTGGTCCTGAATCCTGAAAAGATATAGGATCCCCTTCACAACCAGCAACAATAAATGTGAGCATTCAATCGCCAAAATATGGGTTATGAATAAATTCTGGCAAGCTCAACGAGCCCAAGCAGGTGGGGTTTGGGTGCTGCAAGTCCACCACGAAAAATATAAAATTTGACCATTTACAGGGGAATTTTAAGGCTTCATGAAATGGGTATTAGAGCATATTCTAAGGTCGACTGGCTACTGCAATCCATTCGCTTATTTTAATAAAACCGATTTTGTTAAAAAAAATAACTAAAAAAATAATGTTTTTTCAGCGGCCCTGAAAATCAGGCTTCTTTAGTTTCATACCAGATCCGACACTGGGTACATGGAAAAAAGCCGTCATTTTAAACAGATGTTAAGAGGAGGACAGATACCTCATTTCTACATATTGTGACCATTTTATATTTTCGTCATTTTATATGAAAATTTGTAAATATTTCAACATATTCCGGTGAAATTTTAATTACCTAAAACTATTCTTCTGCTACATGGTATTCAGATAAATGGTGTTTAAATATGTTGGCGTTTAGATACATAGTGTTTAGATATGTTGCTGTTGAATTACAAAGTGTTTAGATATGTTGGTGTTTATGTGATAAACTAGGGAAAGTTATTGAATAGAAGGTCGGTAATGAACGATAATAATTAGGACAAGAACAACACATATAAGATTCGCCAGCGGCGCGTTGAAGAAGTAGGCAACGGCTAGAAGTGTGTCAAGTGAATTCCACAATGAATCTCCAACTGCAGGATATCTACCAACCGACCCACGCCGTCAGATGTGCGAATTTAATCTGGGGTATCTGAGCCCGTAGTTTCGGCCAAAAATTTCCCGCAGACCCCGCATAAAAGGCGGTCGGGTAGCTGTTTCCCGAGACGAGACTCTCCTTAGTGATAAAAGTAATACTGATTAACCCATACCTGGGTTGAAGAGGTATTCCATCAGTGAGAAGTAAGTTCCACTCAAACAGCTTCTTCTCGCGAACCACTGCGCTATGAAACAGACTCCCAAGAGGGTATTTCCCCGATCACTACAATCTTAATCTGTTCAAGTCTAGAGTCAACCGTTATCTTCACTTTCTATCTATATACACTACTTCTTAACGTCATGCTCTACCTCGAGTTGCCCTCGGGTCTTGTACAGTGTACAAGTGAATATAACGATCCCAACAGAAATTGGAACTCGGTCTACGATTAACAATTCCGAGCCATTATCCATTACACCGCGTACTCATAAAATCTTACAGCACTAGGTATCCACAAGCGGCCGCCCATCAAGCTACCGACCGGGCTAAAGGTTGCTTAACTTAGAGGATTTATATAGAAGCAGAAAATGACCACAACAAGGAAACCGACACATACAATCGCCAAGAGGCAGCTGAAATATCACGTACATCCGTGGTACTATAACAAGGGTAACTGGTAGTTGAAAGGAAGGTATCACTATCGTGACACTGGTAGTTGGAATTGGAAATTGAAAAGGGCAAATGCAAAACCCCCGTATATAATTGGAGATTTAGAAGGGTGAAAAAAATTATACAGGGAACGTGAAATTAGAACTAAGAAATGGAATATGAAACGAGGAGGCGGAAAATAAAATTTAAACTCGAATAATAACTGTTATAATTTGAAGGCTGGAATGCGGAAGAGTAAAAGAAATTGTGTTTTGACCGATGTGGAATAAATAAATTTTGTTTACATAACGAACTGCTGGTTGTCACCAGAGCTATTTAGGTCGTATTAAAATTCGGCAAATAAAAGAGAGATTCTTGTAGCTGACTGTTCAATGTCGGGAAGCTAATGGTGGTAAAACATAAAAATATAAACAAAATAATTGTTTGAAGTCAGGATTTGGTACATCGACAACCAGAAGAAATTACTGTTTTGAAATGAAATTTATTGACGAGAAATTATTGTTTGGGAAAATAAAGGAATTCTAACAACAGAGAGAATTCTTTGTTGAGGTGAAATAAATTTTCAGACACAAAAATTTATTAACGTAAATCATAATTGTTGGGAAAGAGGTACGTAAATTTATTGTTATAGAATTCCAGACCGCTTTGTTTTAGGGTTGATGTCAAGATTCCAGTGTTGGAAAAAAGAGTTAATTGGTGAATAAGTAATGAGCTTAGATTGATAGAAAGAGCTAGGCAAGATGCATATAAACCGAACGATCGGTTGAAGCCGGGAGTAGGATCCGCTGTTAGAAAAGGCTGAAACAACTCAGCAGCAACGAGAAAGCTGTTGAACTCAGTGACCTGCTGTCGAAGTTCCGCCGACCTAAAATCTCGTGTGCCTGTTTAACCTGTTCCAAGTTTCACCGGGAAGAAATACAGTGTCACGATAGAGAGTCGAATGAGGAGGGTTAATTCCATTGTATCAACGATTACATAAACCCACTGAAAATTATCTTAGGGGCCTTCTGCGTTATTTGTTCTGATATTGTGTGCCTTCACCGGCAAAAGCATTCTTGTTTCTATAGCACGTTTCCACCAACACGATTCAGCGCTTAAGTGCGGACGGAGATTCGATCTTCACTGCGCCGTAATCAAAGAACACAATGTGAGCAGAGAAGATGAATGAATGAAGTGGTAAGCAGATAACGATCAGTTGACTGGCGCCAATACTGACCAGAGTGGAAGAGACCCCAGATCGATCCGGGCTGTGTGTGTTATACATCTAATGAGGTAAGAGTGCTAGGAGAATTTAACACTCACAGTACCTAATAAATCTAAGAAAGACAAGCAGTGGATAACTTCCATGTGTTTCAGTGAATAGATGGCAAAACAACGACAAATAAAGGAAAAATAGTGACAAGAGTTGTTTAGATAGGATGTAGTGGAGAGCCATGATCGTCCACACCCTGAAAGCACGTAGTATAGATGAACACATGTACAGGGTGAGGTAGAATGACCACCAACATACCTCTCAGATATAACTCCTACATAATTGTAAGGCATTAGTGGAAATGATGTCTTCATCTAATTAATGTCTTAACATTATGGGGTCCTGGGTATGACGATAAAGTACATCCGGCAGCAAGGTCTCTGATCAGGAGATAGGAGGTTTTAAGGAGCGGGGAACCACCTCTTAACTCCTGCTGTTCCCAGGTTCACCCTCACCTTAGGTCGTAGCACCTGTTAGGTCCCCAGCAATGGGCAAATAGTTACACCCCAAACTGGAGTCAAGACACTATGAAGTATAAAAATACATTTTTATAGCAAAAATACATTTTTATATAAAAAAAATCAACAGTCATATCTTTTTTTAAGTAAAATTAACAATACAATTTTAAAGCAAAATGACTAACAATACATTTTATCAGTTGAAAATATAAAACTGCGTTCAAATTATATTTAGTTGACGGCACACAATCGCGTTCAAAATGTATTTAGTTGAAGGCATGCAATTGCATTTAAAATATTTTTAGTTGAACCCCTACAGTTTTGTTCAAAATATATTTAGTTGAAGGCGTACAATTGGGTTCAAATATATTTAGTTGAAGCTATATAAATGCGTTCGAAATATATTCATTGAAGGCATACAATTGCGTTCAAAACATTTAGTTAAAGGTATACAACCGCGTTCAAAATACATTTAGTTGAAGCCATGAATTTGTGTTCAAAATATTTTGATTCCGGCATTAAATAGCCCATAGAGTTTGATATGCCGCTAGACAAAATCAACCAGCAAAATCTCACCCGTATGTGGGAACCGATATTTCAATGGTGTATTGCCGTAAGCCTCATTTGTTATGGAAATAGTGATATCTTAGCCTGAGGCTTGGAATGTTGCGACTGTGGCAAAGAGGTTGTAGAGGCTAAAATAAATCCCCTTCCCACAATTCCATGTAAACGATTTTGAACTTTTAATTTAGCTTGAATGTCTGGTGTTTTTTGAAGTTATGATATTACTGGAAACAGCTTTGAAAACTTGGTCTGAAACTATAAAGCTAAAATTGTCGAAGCGTTTTTAGAGCCCCTATTTCTCATATGTTAGAAAAAAACTAGCTTCAGACAAGACTCCACTAATCTTAGCAGTACGCTGCCGACTTACAAATTATTGGCTTACCAATTTCTCTGTCCTTCAATATGCCAGTATAGTATTATGAAAAATCTCTTGTTTCCTAACAGGCTTACGGACATGTCACTTTAAAACACCGGACCTCTTACGATCACCGAAGTTAAGCAACGTTGAGCCTGTTCAGTACCTAGATAAGTAACCGTTTAGGGTTATCAGATGCTGGATGTGTGAGTATTGTGATAGATAACGGCTCGGAAGTTGGGGACCTGAGTTCCAATTCCAGAATTGTATGTTTTATGCACTTACGGGAAAATGCCTTTAGGAAAAGCATGAATCCATCACCTCAACCCCCCAGGTATGGGTTAATTAGTAGGATGTGTTCTAGTAAATGATTATTATTCATACAATCTAAAAATATTTTCTGGCTTTTAATACTCTGTAAATGATTAATAGGCAGTAAAAAAAAACAAATCGATCAATCATATGAAGCTGAAATTTTCAAAGCGGTTTTTAGAGGATTTATTTCTTACGGTTTGAAAAACAGTCTTCAGGCAGGATTCAGCTAACTTAGCAATACACTGCAGATTTAGAAAATATTGGCTAACCAATTTCTATCAAACTATTTTTCAGCGCAATATAGTCAGTATAGTCTTGTGAAAAATCTCTTGTTTCCCAACTTCTGCTCTCCGGGTGTCATTTTAAACTGATAACTAAACACCATATATGTAAACACCATGCATCTGAACTATTGCAGCATACCTACGGACGATAATGGGCATGACTCCCTTCACATAAATACAGTAGTAAATACTGTATGTTAGCATGCAGTGGGAGATTCGTCTCTAGCTGTGCTGGACAAACACTTTGCCCAGAGGCAGAGAGGATCCCTAGACGTGACTATGTCGAAGCGCGGAATCTCGTCCCGAGAAACAGCTACTCGACCCCGTTTTATGTGGGTTCTACGGGGAATTTTTGGCCGAGCCTACGGGCTCGGATACCCCACATTGAATTCGGCTTTGTGCCACGTCTAACTGCGTGGGGTGGTTGGTAGATATCCTACAGTTGGAGATTCGTCTTAAGCTGTGCTGGTCAAACTCTCTGCCTCCGGGCAGAGAGCATCCCAGACGAGGCTATGTCAAAGGGCAGAGTCTGGTCTCAGGAAACAGCTACCTGACCCCGTTTTATTCGGTGTCTACGGGGAATTTTTGGGCGAGCCTACGGATTCGGATACCCCATATTAAATTCGGCCTTGTGCCACATTTGACCGCGTGAGGCGGTTGGTAGATATCATACAGTTGGAGATTCATTGTGGAATTCACTTGACTCACTTCTAGGAGTTGATTACTTCTTCTATGCGCGGCTGGTGAATCTTATATGTGTTGTTCGTGTCCTAAGTATTATCGATCATTACACGGTAGAGTAATGGATAGCGGCTCCGATTGAGAAATCGGAGCTCCGAATTCGAATTCCAGTCAAATACATCACATTCATTTAGGTTTACCTTTGGGAAAGGTATGAATCCTCTTCTTCTTCGCCAGCTATGGGTAAATAGCAGGAGAGACCGGGTTCTATAGTCTTGGATAGCACCTGATGTACTGCAGAAAGAAATGTTAACCTACTGCAGGAAAAATATGCCTCGTCAGTCATGTATCGAAAGATACATGATCGCCTAAGTGTGTATCACGCATGGCACATCACTGACTGACCAACCTTTGTGTGATTATTCTATTCAGTAACCTTTCCTAGGTTACAACTGAATCTAAATACTAAAGCAGACCTATAGATTCAAACGGAGATCACGTTTAGTTTTGTGAATTTCGTTGTCTAGTTTCTAAAATCTAGAAATTTAATAAACCCGGGGTATAAAGAACTTATCTTGCTCGTATATATTTTTATGTGTCGCTAATCCGTCTTTGATCGCGCTTTCCAAGTCTTATCCACTTGGGAACCGTTCTCTTCTGCAGCGGAATGTATTTTAGTGAATATAGCGGCAACGCTATCGATAATAAAGTACTAACTTTTGTCTCCGCATTGCTGAAGTGTGATTTTATCAAACCGATGCGGGAAGTGAAAAAGAAAACAAAATTATATATCCGAAGTTTCCAGAAAATAATATTTAAACCTGGACGCATGTTTTACAGGCAAACGTTTCTTCTGAGTTGCCGGTAAATGCAGAATTACGAATAAAATGGCGTCTTTTAAATCGAAAGATTATTTCTTTTTCAGCTTATCTCTCATAATGTATTTTGGATTACCGTAAGCGATAGAGATTGGATTTTCTTTTTCAAAAATATTTCCTTAATTAAAAGCGTTCCCCATATTTAGGTTGTGTTATACGATGTCCTCAAATAATATGGCGCGGTAAGAGAAAATACAATCTTAAATCTTTCAAAAATGAAACATTAAATCTGAAGAAACAGGAAAATTTCGCCAGAAACAAATAATGTTGAACGGATATGTAAAACACTTTATGGATGATGTAAAAGCGTTTATAAAGTATGTCACTAACAAATGTGAGATATGTTAGGCAAGCGTTATATACCGGGTGTAACATCAAAATTGTCCAAATCGTGTAAAAGAAAAATTGTCCATTTTTTAGATTAATCTCTGAATTGTTGCATCTTAGACATGATTAATGATATCTTACTGGAATTTTTCGAGCTTTTTATAATACTATGGGATTCTACATTGATCAATTAGAATGTATAATTACTCTCCAAGCTTAACAGAAGAATTGTGATGAAATCGATCATGAACGAAAATATGTTCCTTATTAATTAATCATAGCAAAGGATCGGAATCTCATGAAATGTTGAAATAAAGTATATCTATCTATATATATATATATATATATATATATATATATATATATACGGTGGCCCGATGATTGCATCTAGCATGAAACAGACTGTCGCCTCTAAGTGTTGACTTCTATGTTCACTTTTATATTTACACACGCTCTATCTCTGATATTGAGCACTTTATCCCATAAATATAGCACACTTTAAGACTATATTTCTTAATATATATATATATATATATATATATATATATATATATATATATATATATATATATACATATAAATTATTCTAGGATCATTTTCCAACTTATTCCTCGCTCCCTCTAAAACCATCCTAAATTTTTATCCTGGAGTAACAAAGTGTCTCAGACGTTTCACGTACGATTTAATTTTCAAGACTTTTTTTCCCTGTCCTTTGGACTGTCATAGCTGAAACTCCTCTCTCACGTGTCAAACGTCTTATGGATTGGGTTGGATCTTTTCTAATTGATCTCTTTAACTCTAACTTGAAATGATGATCCCTCTTGCTGTTGTGACCTCCTGATCCAGTTTTCCTCTCCACTGTTCACTCTTTTTCAAATTTATTCACCGTTCTCTTGATGGTTCTTGAATGGACTTTGAAAATGGAAGCCAGAGTATGAATGTTGATACCATTACTGAAGGCCTGAATTATCTTTGCTCATTTGGGAAGACATAGTGAGGCTGACACAAAACGATTTTAACCTGTTCTCTTTCTAGCTGAATAACTCAAAGGGTTTTTCAATGATTATTACGACAAATGGTGTCAAGATTGCTAATGAAAATGTGGGAAAAAGAAAGTCAATTAGTTTAGTGTTTTTTAACATATTAAATATTTTGTGGATGGACAACTATCCCAATCTGTTACGCGATTTGGACAACGTTGCTGTTACACCAGGTATTTTGAAAGGATATTAGAATACTAAATAATTATACAGACTGTCTAAATGCAGATAGAAAAGGAATTCAGCAAATACAGAAAAATAGAAAGGGGTATAAGACAAGGATGCGTCTTCTTACCGGACTTATTTAACTTATACAGGGAAACGATCAACCCCCAGGAGACCAGCCTGCTAGGCAGTACTTACCCTTCGGGAGTGGGGTATGTTTATTTTCAAAAGGTCTTGTACAATTTTCCCACGGTTATATAACTTTAAACTTCGACCTTGTGGCATATTCGTTAGGGACGTAGACGTTCTGAAATATATCTATACAGTGAGGCGATTCTGAAAGAATTAGAAATCCTAACAGGATTTATTACTGTCGGGTATAATACTAATATATGTTGATGACAGTGTTGGTAGCAGACACAGAGATGAAAACTCAGGATCTCCTACAGAAGATAATGAAGGAAACAAAAGGGGCCATTTTTAGGGTTACTGGAGGCGATCGTTGTGTGAGTCATATGAGTAAGGGTCACCGTTTATGCTGTTATGTGGGAAAGACAACGATTAAGCCTAGATTTGAAGGGGCCATAATTTTAGTAGTTTGGAAAGCATCCGTCTTGGGAAGAAGCTGTCCGAATTGAACTTGCTCCTTACTAATGGAATACGAAGAGAATGGGGAGCGTTCGCGACTTGGTGGGTCCTAACAGGGAGCGTTAGAGTTGGGGAAACTAAGGAATGTAGATCGTTTGAATATTACCCACGTATAGCCATAGAGCAAATACCTGCAATGTTTTGCGATTCTAAAGCTATTTCTATTGTTATATCTGGTTAGTGTAGAAACAGGCGTTGGGAACTGCGATACGGCAACTGGAATGCGTATTGATTTGGTTCGATTTGGTTTAGGTTGCTTTACGGCATATCAACACCTAAATGGGATAATTAATGCCGATAAGATTTTTAGGATAGGTTCGTATGAATAGAATATGGAGAGGTGAATTAACAGGAGATAACTGATAACTGACATCCATTAGAGATGGCGCGTAGAACTAGAACAGTCTACCCAAGAGAGAAAAAGTGTTCAGTTCGACATTCCAACCACCTGAAGAAGGCCGGTGTGTGATAAATATGGCAACAAAGATGAGGACAATAGTCCGTATAATGTAAATAGTGTACATAATACCTCATCTCAGGAATATAGATACAGAATATGTATTCTTTGTAAGAAATCACTTTGTAGATCAGGTTTTATTGACGTATTTTTGTGAAGAGATAGAAGCTTACTTTTTTTTTCAACGTAGTCTCCCCGCACTGCCACACACTTTTCCCATCTGTGCACAAGCTTCCGTATTCCCTCAGCGTAAAAATCTTTGGACTGATGTCTCAGCCAGTCGCTCACAACACTTTTGACTTCATCGTCACTTTTAAACTTCGTCCCTCTCGTGAACGCTTTCAAGGGACCAAACAGGTGAAAGTCTGAAGGGGCAAGGTCTGGGCTGTAAGGGGGATGAGGGAGCAGTTCCCAGCCCAGCTCATTGATGGTCTGCACCGTTTGGGCTGCTGTGTGAGGTCTTGCGTTGTCATGATGCAAAAGATGACTCCTTCTGACTGATGACTCCTGCGTTTGTCCCAACAGATAAGCTCAAAGTCCTTGCAATGTCATCCACTGTCACCCTTCTGTCAGATTGAATGAGGTCATTGACTGATTCGATCACCTCAGGAGACATCACTTCTGTAGGCCTCCCAGGCCTGTCTTCATCCTCAACACTGCTCCGTCCTTCTTTAAACAATTTAGCCCACTTGTAGACATTTTTTGGCTGAAGTATGTGGCACCATACACAGTTGACATTCTCCTATGAATTTCAACTGGTTTGCACCCTTCAGCAACCAAAAACTTGATAACTGACCGCTGTTCAATCCTGGAGCATGCTTCTTGGTCGGCCATCTTTGTTAATCGCCAAAACTCTCAAAGTTATTTTTAATCTGCAAAAGAAATTAAATCCATGTGAAAAAGAAGTAAAATAAAAAAATATAAAAAAGAGTAAGCTTCTATCTGTATTAGAAGTCCTTATACCGAAAAATTCACCTTATTTATTGAATGACCCTCGTATATATAAGAATATGTACAAGTTTCGACAGAAATACCTCCCACATATACCTCCCAGAAATACCTCCACATAATGGTAAGACATGCCTCTCTTCGTCGAGCTAATGTCTTACTATCATGTGGAAGGTATTTCTGCCGAACTCTGTACTAACAAAAACAAAATACAAATACAAAAAACTTGTCACTAACTACGAAGTGGTGACAGATGCATGTATGCAAATGGGAACGAAAACACTCGTTGACTGATCCTTATATATTAGCTAAATTTTAATCTTAGATTTTTACTGTAAAATACGTTATACAAACACAAAGTTTTAAAAATAACTGTCCAAAATTCGTATTTTTGTGTGTGCAATTTTATTCAGTATCATTTTAATCACTATCAAAAACTGTTGTCAGTACGACAGAGAAGATTCTGTTGGCTACATCATTTAACCAACTGAAGGACAGAGAAATAGTCGATCAGGCAATTCCAAAATTGTGTCTTTAAGCGAAACTTCTCTCGAGCTAAGCGTAATTTTTTTCTTTAATAAAATTTCTTTTTCTATAGCGCAGACTATATATTATAGAGTGATTACATTTTTTTTATTTAAAAAATATATTTTGCATTTAAAATAAACCGCATTTAAATTTTATATTTATACAAACAAAAAATATTTTTTATTTAAAGTTGTGAATATTAATTTTAGATAGAGGGAGATTATTGTTTTGTTTTTAAAGGAGAAGAGCTAAAAAAGAGAAATGTCATAATTTACAAGTTTCTTATAATATTGTGTTAACCAGGTATTTTTATAAGAAATTAAATCACGTAACAGTCAGTCTATACTGAGCCCCTGAAGACTCTTTTGTGCATGAAACTCCGAGTCGTGTTACCGGCATGTAAGAAAGAACAAACCGTGTCAATTCTACTGTTCGTAGCATTTTTGTTTGAAAGCGTTCAATACGAAGTATAGCAATGTATCATTATTTTTATTATAATCACCTGAAATTAAAATTACTTTATTACCATCGCGTGAAGAGGCGCAGCATTGGCGAAACGCGAAAGCCATTGGGTAACGATTTTAACATGTTTTTGTTCAAATCTCTTATAAAACAAATAATATCTATCTATCTATATATATATATATATATATAGATAGATAGATAGATAGATAGATAGATAGAGAGAGAGAGAGGGGCAAAGGGAGAGATAGGGAAAGGGAGAGAGAGAGAGAGAGTAAAAAAAAGAGAGAGACACAGTGTGGGCGATGTGTAAATTGTCGCCATTTTATATTTTTAATTTCCCGAATGTGCTTAGTTTGTTTTTGATTTCGTCGACAGCACATTATAGTAGGGTCAGGAGAGCACCATGACACAATTCACTCCGCCAGAAGTTTGTAAACGTCATGCTGTACTGCTTGGCATTCGCACCGGAAGCTATAAATACGAACATTTCAGAGTGCTTCAGTGTCAATCTGAGGACAGTGCAGAGCATTCGGAAAGACTTCGATCAGTCTAATTGGGATTATGAAGGTACGGCAGCTCGGAGAACTCACTCTAATCTTCCTGATAAGAAATAAACTCCCACATTAGTTGGTAGATGCCTCAGACTCAATACGGCGGTCTTAATCAAACGCCTTTACAAGTTAGTTCTGTCCTGTGTGAAGAGGGTGGCTACTGAAGGCACTATGCCTGGCAACAGGGATCTGCGTCATGCAACACAAACAAGAGAATTCAGTAATGGCTGTCAGACAATTTCACAAGGCCACATCAACCCTTGCATCTGGCCGCCTAACTACACAGACTGCAATCCTCTTGATTATTATTTGTGGGGCGCAGTTGAGCGAGAAGCCAACAAAACTTCTTGTGACACCAAAGATGAACTGAAGGCAAGCATTATGGCACCATTTACACACTTTGACAAAGAGACCGTCCAGAAGAGCTGCAGGAGATTCCGAAGTCTATAGTTGAAGCCAATGGCAATTTTATTGAATAAATTCACTCCTTCGTATTTCAAGATATTTTTGTGTCATCCTGATAAATATATCTGGTAAAATGAGATGTGAGTGCTATTTTCATTTTCACGTAATTTTGACGACAATTTATCCATCGCACCCCTTATGTGTACACACATACACATACATCTCTCTCTCTTCTCTCTCTCTCTCTCTCTCTCTCTCTATATATATATATATATATATATATATATATATATATATATTGTTTTTTTTTTAATTGGACAATGTCCGACAATTTATTTAAAGACATTTATGATATGCTTAACGTTCTTTTTATAGATACAAGTATTTAAGCAAATGCTCTGTTTTATAATAAACAGTATTAAATAACATTTACCGGCCTGAATGTCCGAGAACGAAAATTTTCGATGAAAATTTCTCGGACATTCAGGCCGGTAAATGTTATTTAATACTGTTTATTATAAAACAGAGCATTTGCTTAAATACTTGTATCTATAAAAAGAACGTTAAACATATCATATATATATATATATATATATATATATATATATATATATATATATATATAGATATAGATAGATAGATAGATAGATAGATAGATAGATAGATAGATTTGCGTTTGTGCGTACACGTGTATATATATGTAATCGAATTAATCACCCATAATTAGATTTCCTTGTAGCAGTAAATATCTTCTATAACTTATCTCAAGGAAAGACATCTCAATGTCTTTGATGCTTTTCATCTTCAAAGGTGTAACTCTTCCAGGGGTTATCTCAAATTTTGTTCTTTCTTTTTGAAATAAATTTACGCCTCATACACACGCAAACATGTGGATAATACTTTTCCTTTACTGTCGATATATTAAATAAAATATTTTCCAACTGAAGAAATTCACTACGCGCTGCTAATTTTCTTACGAACACCTTGACAATCTTCTTGAAAGTGGCGTGTCTCTTGCGGGCGTGGTTGATTACAGCTCTAGTCACTCTCCCGTCTTTCTATGATTCCTATGTAATTGATACAAAACGAATAATTCCGTTATTATTGAAATTTTTTCCGTATTTTTCCAATGAAAAATGACCCAGTGCACATGTTAGTACTTCGTATGTCCAATTAGTCCTTGCAGACTGACCACAGATTCTCGATTGGATTTAAATCAGGAAAGTTTCTGGGCCAGTCGATAGTACTTTGCAGCGTTACAACTGTCGTAAGCTTCCTTGGAATAACGTCAATCGCAGACAATGGCCGTAGGACAACTAATCGACAGTCGAGACATTAGTGATGAAAATCTGATGCAATCACAGATGACACAATATTTTTATCAAGGCCAAACAAATTTCATCAAACACTTCGAAAATAGATTCATATGACTGCACACCACTACAAATGATTTAATCTGAGGAATAGAAATCGATTACATACTATTGCTCCAGTAGGTCTAAATCTAACTGTATGGGGAAAGAAAGGAATCTAAAAGCGTTTGTTTTAATTAATTTGTACAAGGGTGTAGATTTTTTATGGTTTTGATATTTAATATTTATTAATTCTCGATTACTCATTTCCATAGTTAAAAAAATGCTTTAGAAATAATTACTGCCAAATGGTTTTCCGGCCACTACAATCTTAATCTCTTCAAATCTAGGATTATTTCGCCCAAGATCGCAATTTGTTAGAAAACCAAAGCATGAAACTGAAAACTCGAGTAATACTCTGAACTATACTTCGAGAGATCGAGACATTCCTATGGCTGTTATGCATGGCTCCAAACCCGTTCAGAAATATCTAAACTGCCAGCTGTATACAACCGCTTTCTCAGATCAATAATTAAAAATGGCTTCGAGTTAGTGAAGTCTGTGTGTCTAGGTGAAGACCATCTTGTGGACAGACGATCCAGATTCACAAAGAACTGTACCAAATAACAGAAACCACGTCACTTGACTACACCATCAAAACTAAAAATGGATATATTCTCAAAGAGCAAATAATGGCATATTCAAGATGTTGAAATTCTCTATTTCTAATAAAATTTTAGGAAGGAAACCGCCATCAATACTGGAAAAAAGAGATAACAGCCTGAGAAACCTATTTCCCCGTAAAATTGTTTTAAGAGAAAGATTTTGTCTATATTTCTGAGATGGGGTGATGTAACTATTTACATTGTTCGGACAGTTGCCCTCATCTTTATTGTCATATTCACGATGTTTCGGCCGTTATACTCCCGGGCATCCTTCAGGATCTGTCTATATTTCTGAAAAGAGAGATTGCAACTATATACACTATTTGCATTGTTCGGACTCTTGTCCTCATTTTTATTGTCATATTCACAACGTTTCGGCCGTTGAACGCCCCGGCATTCTTCAGGCGATGTAGGTTGACATTTCAAACCGAACACTTTATTTAGTCAACGGGAGCATCTGGTTCTAGTTCCACGTGCCATGCCTTTTCTGGATATCTCAGTTTCAGTTAATTCTTTTTAGTAACTCAACTGTTTTTGTTCCCGTCTGCTGTGGCCAGATATTGAACTCACAGCTCTTTGGATCAAGTCACTTCTTGGGGTTACTCAACCAACGCTATTATCCACTGGGCCATTTTAACCGACAGCATTACTGGCGGCTCAATCAGTGAATGCTGAATGCTTCCATATAAGGAAACAGTTAATATTACTATTACTCGTTACTCTTACCACGAACATAACAATCCCCTTTAGAAACCCTCTGCATTTAGTGGCTCTTGGCCCTTGTATATATATCGAATATTAGTAAAAGAAAATGCTCCGTTCTCTAAGATCGCGATTTTTTTTTAGATTTCGGAGGGAAGCATAATGTTGATAAAACCTTAAAGGAAATATGCCAACGCTAAATAATAATGAAATTGGTGATGTTTTCTGCCAATTCAGCCCCAAATTTTAATACTTCTTGAAATAAAAAATAATTTATATTTACTAAAATCCACACCATATTCTCCCAGAGACAGACCCTTCCATTGGACTCCAGTGGTATTGCTTTTGCGATCGGTCCAAAGGTGGGTGACTCGGGTGCGATAATTCTAATTGTGGGGTCTTCATTCGCGCTTACCCCGATAAATAAGCCCACAAAAGATTTTTTAAATTATTTTTTAAAATGCAAAAAAATCCTTGTAAGCACTTCAAATATTACACGCACTTACGAAATGAAAAGAACTCCCTGATTTTTGGTAATTTTTCATTCTGGAGGTTGAAGTTTTCAGAGAGCCAAGCTAAACAACTTTTGATTTAAAATTTTTCATTTCATGGGGTGAATTAATATCTGCGATAAGTAATTTTATATTATTTGGGGTGAATTAACAGTAAAGAACCGAAATTGGTAATTCCATTTTGCTAGTGAACTCTATGACTATTAGAAATCAGTCAGGAAGGAAAGGAAAACTCCGACAAGACAGACTTGTTTTCTTTTCTTCATTACTGAATGAAATATTCGGGTCGACCTGGACCATTAAAAACGGTGCCTTTGTGCGAAGACACCGGAAATTGAAAAACTCCCGTTGCTACGTGACAAATCCGATAGAATATGTCGAAATCAATCCAAGAACGACACTAGAGGATCTTCTTGTTGATTCTTATAGCAGAGAAACCAGAAAAATCCGCTTAAACCAATGAAAAATCTTTAGAGAAATTAAAGAAGGTCTCTTTTTTTAATAATCCAGATGCATTTGCATAGCTTTTAAATAGCGGACGAGTAATGAAATTGTTTTACCAAGAATTGCCCTTTGCTTACAAGCGGCTTTACTAGTAAATATGGTAGATCTTCATTTATTCTATCGAAACAATATATGTGGGCTTCGTGTAGCGTTAACCACCGCTGAAAAAAATGAAATTGGACTTCTGAGTTCAAATTCCGGTTCAGTCTATTGTATTCCTTTTTGTGCATACGCTTCGGAGTGGTATAAATCCGCCTCCTCTTCTGCCACTTATTGGTTAAATAGCAAATTAAATTGGGTCTTCTAATTTCGAATAGCAGCCAGACTGGAATAATAGCTCTGAAGTTCAAAATGTGAAAAAG
Organism: Acanthosepion esculentum; assembly: GCA_964036315.1. Lineage (NCBI taxonomy): Eukaryota > Metazoa > Mollusca > Cephalopoda > Sepiida > Sepiidae > Acanthosepion > Acanthosepion esculentum. The sequence continues at coordinate 91,157,183 of OZ038498.1, forward strand.
ACAAAGAAAAAAAACACTCCACTTTCTTTTCGAATACTTCATGGCAACTCAGAGAAAGTTAAGAAAAAGGGTTTTTTGGTGAGCCATGATTGGTTGCGTCCTCAAGGATCATGGTATTTTCCAATATTCAAGAACATTTAGATCCATTCGAGGGTGGAGCCCAATCTACACAAAACAGTGATTCTAGAATAACAGGTGTAATCAGTATTCGATAATTTTATTGAAAGTGCCTTGGTTATTTTGGATACACCAATAAAGGCAATTCTCAGAAACATCTTTACAAAAGAAAATTTTTAATTTCATAATATTAATTTTCTAAATATCAATTCTTATTATTTAAAAAAAAATTCTGTTATGTGTCGTTCTATTTACGCAAGAATCTCACTGGCTTTGTTTTAGCGATGATTATTCTTGTCTTTTGGATGTCTTCCATCCTATATCCTCCTGGCGTCAGTTTAAATTGATAAACTTTTCCCGCTATATTTTGATCGTTTTACTTAAAGTTCATAACTACTTGATTTCAGATGAAAACTTGGATATGGTCGAACATATTTCAGTGAAATTTTCACTTTCCAAAATTATAATTTAATATTATATTTCTTCTTTTTTTAATTTTCTTATTATATTTCATATTTTTTACAGAAAGAAGGCACCATTTCAAACTAACGACAAAAGTTTATGAGTTAAAATGACTCCTTTCTTTCAGGTGCATCATACATTTTGCTTTAAACTTTTTTTTTATTTCAACTTAAAAATTGCACTTTCTCCATTATATTTCAGTGAAATTTTCACTTTGCAAAATTTCGAAGAGCGGCTGAAATTACTATAGGCTGACGTCTAGAAAGAGAGACGCCAGAAGTGTGAAATCTTGCATGCATAAATTTCAACTCTTCTTATTAGTAACACAATTGTTTATTTCCAGGTAAACTGATATAAGAGTTCTCAAAACCTACAAAACTACTACTGACTTCACTTGAAAATGGACAAGATTGGCATGCTTGTCTTATCAAGTGCCTGCAGAAAAGGCTTTGACTCATGGATATTCATTCTGACATCGTGGTTACACTAGAGAATGGCGCACCAGCTTTATAAACAGTGCGAAAGTGGGCAACTGAATATATAATGGAAAAGGAAAGTCTTGAACATGACCCAATTCTGGACAGTCTGCAACTGCTAGTACTGAGGCCTGAATAATCTGTTTTTTCTCACCATTGATGAGTTGTGAATACAGTGGGTATGACACAAAACAATTTTAGCCTGCTCTTTTTCAGCTGAATAACTCAAAGTGTTTTACAGTGATACTTACAAATAAAAACTGATATCAAGATGGCTAAACATCTTATCTGAAAAACTGGAAATAAAAACCCAGTTAGCTTTCTGTATTCTTTGAGGTATTTCTCGTTTTGTGGTATAGATAATTATGCTGTTACACGCGGTATATATATTTGATTGATTTGATCTTTACGGCTTATCAATATTTTGGAGGCAAGGATTTCCTGATACAAACACTACTAATTAACTGATAGCTGATAATTAACTCAATACCTTTCTCAAGTTTACTTGCCTGTAAATGAATATAACAACTTCAAATGGAATTGAAACTCGCCTCTTCGATTTCCAATTCGAAACCGTTATCCATTACACCACCCAAACATCCACACGTTAACAACACCAGGTATACCCAAGCGTTACTGACCAGGCTATATATATATATATGCGTGTATATATATGTACCTATATATATATATATATATATATATATATATATATATATATATATATATATATATATATATATATATATATATATATATATATATATATATATATATATATATATGCGGAGGGTCGTTTGGGGACCTTGTGGCATTCGCTGCACCAGGTCCCTGTATTCGTGCCTCCAAAAAGTGTGGATGGCCCTGCACAAAGCCTTCACCACTATAATCAAATCTCATGTGTCGGTGTCGGGCTTTCAGTTTCTGGGAACTGATCTGCCTGACCCTCATACGTCGAGTTCGACGGGAGAGTCGATCATATGTATGTATATATATATATATATATATATATATATATATATATATATATATATATGCGTGCGTGTGTGTTTGTATGTGTGTGTGTGCGCACGATATGTTTGCAGAGATTTGATTAATAAATATGTTTTTACTCAGATAAAATTTGGAGTTTCAAATATGGTCACTTACAAAGTAACATCGTAACATGGTTGATTAATCGCATTTCGAACTTACACACAGCCAAACACACACGGATATATATATATATATATATATATATATATATATATATAAGAAATTGTTATGAGGATTTGAGATAATCATAATTAAGTAATTCATCGAATTTTAGAAGAAACCTCAACAGAATGCAGAAAGCACTGGACGGCCGTTTCGTCCTATATTTGGGACTCATCAGCAGTGCGCATCCACTACCAGGAATTGAAACGCGGACAGTTACGTTATTAAGCAAACGTCATACCAACGGTGACGAAGAGGTAACGAATTAAAGGATAAAGAAGAGCTCTATGTCCGAGATAGAGCAAAATTATTAATTAATAAATATCAAACTCTTAAAATACCACAGGTAATAACCTTTATTTCATGAAAACTATCAAAATAGCCTTAATTTGGTTTGCAGGTCTGAAAGATTGAAGCCTATTTTTATAGCTTTAAAGAAAGGTAACATTATTACTTTATTACCTATGATATTTTAAGAGTTTGATATTCCTTAATTAATAATTATATATATATGATGGACTCTCCCGTCGGTTTCAACGTATGAGGTTCCGACAACTGTGCTTATTCAACCCTGTGTGTAAGTCGCAAGTGACATTTCAGTCCCGCTAGTGAAAGAAGAAATATATATATTTTTTTTTTTTTCTAACGCCACATCATTAATTCGTATGCAATAATTTTTTTTCTGTTAAATCCGAAATTATTTTTTCAGAGCAGGTAATTAGACGGAAATAGAGCTTACGTTTTTGGTGAAATTGTACAGCTCTACATATAGAAAGAAAAATGAAAAACGTGGGGGTCATACTTGATGTACTCGGGGGTCAATAATTATCTTCTTATATTTTTCATTTTGTTGTCCATTTTCATTACACACGGATATCTATTTTGTTGATCTGAGGCCAAATGTTACTTGAATAAATCTTGAAAAAGACAATGCATTATAGATTTATGAGACAATGGCAAACATTTAAATCACAGTCGCTTAAATGAGAAAGGCTGATCCATATTGACAATCATTTTATAGAAAGTTGCGCAACTAACACTTATACTTTAAAAAAATGGTGTTCGAAGCAAACTAGTTTTTAAAGGTACTGTGTGTATGTCGTGAACACTATATATATATATATATATATATATATATATATATATATATATATATATATATATATATATATAAAAGTGAACATTGAAGTCAACACTCAGAGGCGACAGGCTGTTTCACGCTGGACGCAATCGTCAGGCCGCCTGGCGATTGCGCCCAGCGTGAAACAGCCTGTCGCCTCTGAGTGTTGACTTCAATGTTCACTTTTATATTTATATTTACATACGCTCTATCTCTGATATTGAGCCCTTTATCCCATAAATAAAACACACCTTAAAACTATATTTCTTCATATATATATATATATATATATATATATATATATATATATATATATATATATATATATATATTAATTATTTAATTAATTAATATATATTAATTAATTAATGTATATCAAACTTAAAATACCATAGGTAATAATCTTTATTTCATTAAAGCTCTCTCTCTCTCTCTCTCTCTCTCTATATATATATATATATATATATATATATATATATATATATATATATATATATATATATATACTTAGGAATATTACGTTTCAATAGATCGATATAGACGGGTTGGTTTCTGTAAATGCAACTTGGGAAAACCGCTTATACGTCCAATGAAACATAAATGACTCGTATTCACTTGTAATAAAAGACCGCCATCTTTCCACCGGTTTATGCAGACAATGTCCTAACGATATCTTCAATTAGGCACTATGGATCAATATGTAATACGGCTATAATCGGGAAATCACTATTGGCCTCCATTTGCCTATAAATTCTGAATAATCATGTTCTAATCTTCTGTCTGCTTTGTATCTTGGGCAGCCGAATCGAAAAATCTCTAATTACGAAAGCTCGTTAAACGGAACTACTTATCCACTGTTACCTCTTATTTGCAGACATTTGAATATCCATTGGGCTAACAAGTTTATTGTCTGTATTCTTCGGTTTGAAGCGCAGACAAAACACGAACACTTGCTTGATATTTATAGAGGAAAAGTCGATATCTTAGATTTCATAAGGACAAAATAGTATAATGCCGTCTTTGAAAATCTTTTTTTCCCGTCATCGGTAAATGTACAGGGTGCGATGTATAAATTGTCGTCTGAATTACACAAAAGTGAAAATAACACTGACATCTCACTTTAGCAGATATATTTACTAAATTTACACAAAGATATCTTCAAAGAGTAAATTTACACAATAAAATCGTCATTGACTTCAACCACGGCCAACGGAATTTCCTGCAACTCTTCTGGACCGTTTCCTTGTCTAATTAGGGGAATGCTGTCATAATCCTTGCCTTCAGTTCACCTTTGGTGTTGCAAGGGGTTTTGTTGGTCTCTCGTTCAACTGCGCTCCACACATAATAATCAAGGGGGTTGCAGTCTGGGGAGTTGGGCGGCCAGATGTAAGGAGTGATGTGGTCGCCGAAACTGTCTGACAGCCATGACTCAGTTCTCCTCCTTGTGTTGCATGATGCAGATTCTTGTTACCAGACATAGTGTCTTCCATCAGCCACCCTCTTTACCCAGAGCAGCACTAACTTCTCAAGGCTTTTGATGTCCACCACAAAATTCTGGAATTCTTTTCCTATCAGAACGTTCAGAGTGAGTTTTCCGAGAAACCGCACCTTCGTAATCACCATTAGACTCATACAACACTTTCCGAATCCTCTGCACTGTCCTCAGATCGACACCCAAACACCTTAAAATGTTCGTATCGGAACTGCCGGTGCGAATGCCAAGAAGTACAGCATGACGTTCCCAAATTTCTGATGGATTGAATTGCGTCATGGTGCTCTTTTTCCTCACAGACGATGCCCAGCTGACGCTGCTATACTGTGTAGTCGACAAAATCATAAGGAAAGAACGCGCATGCGCGAAATTAAAAATATAAAATGGCGACAATTTACACATCGCAACCTCTATACTAATATACTTTCGTGAGCTTTATTCATTTTTTTTTATTTAATTTATTCAAAACCCAATTTTTATTATCGACTTTAGTATTATTGAACAACATATTTATCATTTTTCGGTATCTTTTAACAAATGTCCGGCAATTTTGGAATCCCAACGATTCTTTAAGAGGATTCTGAAAAAACGCACTGGTTATATGGAAAAGCAAAAATGGCTTTTAACTTTGCAAAATATTTTGCCTTGACAAAAAAAACATCCACTACTCAAGAAAAGGCAAAAGAAATATTCAGTCTGGCATTGGATTAATGATTCTTACATCATGTCTTTTAAATATCAGATGATCGCAATTGTTCGTGATCGACGCTGGCGTTTGTTTTGATGTCGATTACTGGCGTGTTCGAGATTGAACCTCTGCATCGTTCAGTTTCGAATCAGGCTTTGGTAAATGTTGATGTTTTGTCCACAAATGAATCCCTTAAAGATAGATAGAGGATGAAGAGTTGCTCTTTCACCATATTATGCTCTATGAATTTCGGAAAGGAGTAAGTGTCGGAACTGCGACAAAAAAAAAGAGAGGGTTTATTTGGTTGGTGATCCAGCTCTTCGTATTGTCAAAAAGTGGTTTGGAAGATTTCGTCAGGGTGATTCGATTGAGTTCAATTTCGATTAAAATCTATCACATTCACTTACGTGCTAATACTCTTGGGAAAGGTATGAATCCTCTTCTTCTCCACGAGCTATGGCTAAATAGCAGGACAGACCGGGTTCTATAGCCTTGGATGGCAACTAGTCTACCGCAGAAAGAAATGGCAACCTACCGCGTGAAAAAAATCTACCTCGTCGGTCATGTGTCGAAAGATACTTGATCGCCTAAGCGTGTTCACGCTTGGCACATAACTGACTGACACCAAACAAGGTGATAAAGCCACTAAGTCGCAAGGGATTACTGAGTGTGAAAGAATATGAGGAAAACATATATTATCAAGGAGAGATAATAATAAAAGAACAGTAAATAAGAAAGGATAAGATAACGATTGAAATTGCATTTAAATTTTGATGACCAAAGTTCATTGCGAAGCACGAAGCCTAAAGAGAATTCCACAAACGAGAAGTGAGAGAGAAAAAACTGTTAGCGTAGAACTTACGGTTACATCTAGCCTTTTCAGCTGTAAAATGATAAGACGTTGCAGACAATCTAGTACTGATCTTAAATTCGTAAAGTCCATGTACCATAGAGGAAAGCTCATGAGAAGAATTACCATGAAAGTATTTATAGAAAAGGCACAGAGATGTTAGGTTTCGGTGGACGGAAAGTGATCAAAACCGAGATGCCAGGTCAAGGCCAATAATATTACTTAATAACAATAAGAATAAGTAAATGTTAATTAAATAATTCAAACAAAATTAAAACGCAATAGGATGTTTTAATTTATTTTATTAATTCCATCTGTACTCGTTACGTTGCACTTATCAGCGGCGAAATTGAAAACGGCCATCTGGCTTAAACTTCTGTATTCACTTTCAAAATAATATCTTTGGAAACGGTATGGAACAATTTTTCTACCCAGGTTGAGATTAGCTTGACAACACATCCAAGAGAAAGAAATATCTGAACACCCAACCGATGAGAAGGAAATGAGAAACCACTCCCCTATCTTTTCATAGACAATAAAAAAGTAATCTGCTGCTATTCATGAGCGTCTACGGTCTGACGGGACACGGGATTTAAAAGATGACAATAGGGATCTGATCAGTGTATTAAATAGCAAGGTAGACTGGGCTGTCTAGCGTTAGCTAGTAGTCAGTCTAAGAGTAGAAGAATTCTGGATTCCACCCCGAGGTCACAAGTCACAGATAAGAAAGAAAAGATATTTGTGGAGAGTCATGATCGCTTACAATCAAAAGTAAATAACATTTGAAGATGGTATGGATCCCAGCTATGTGTTCATTAAAAGGTACACCACGTTTTCTAATATTGAATGGAAGCCACTCTAAGAAAGCAATAATTCTTGATGATAAAATGTCACGAAGTCAGCGGGAAAAAACACTCAAAAAAACTCTCCGAGGAAAAACGTCGGTGATGATAATAGAAAGTGATTTGTGAAGAGATGAAATTGGTTGAATTTTGAAGGTAAAAGGAAATTAAGCAAATATCATATAGAATTCACCTCTGTGTTAAATAGTAGGGCAGACTGGGATGTCTAGTTTAGGTAGCAGCTAGTCTAATGAAAGGAGAAGTATGTGTTCTAAACAAGGAATTTATGCAACGATCACATAGAAATCAGCTGTGTGCTAAATAGTAGGGTAGACTGGGATGTCTAGTTTGGGTAGCAGCAAGTGTATTGAAAGCAGAAGTCTGACTTCCAAACATGGAATTTATGCAAAGATCATATAGAAATCAGCTCTGTGTAAAATAGAAAGGTAGACTGGGATCTCTAGTTCGGGTAGCAGCAAGTCTAATTAAAGAAGAAACTGTGTTGCAAACATGGAATTTATGCAAAGATAATATAGAAATCAGCTGTGTGCTAAATAGTAGTGTAGACTGGGATCTCTGGTTTAGGTAGCAGCAAGTATAATGAAACCAGAAGCCTGTGTTCCAAGCCGTGCAAAAGGCCTCAGGAAACCATTCAACTATTATTGACATGAATACATGTCAATTCACATTTAGTAATGGAAATCAATGCGTGTATAGACATGATCGCCTAAGTCAGCGATACGGGAAGTGAAACTGGGGGCGGTTGAAAGTTCCAGGAGTCCCGGAGAAAAATGTAGGCAACCAAAGAGATCGAAGTAGTACATCTAAACCATAGCCTGCACCACACATACATTGTGCCCAACTGTATTTAGCCCTCCTTTTACAGTGGATCCCATTTATAGAACAATTATGATGGGAAATACTCAGAGAATCATTCGTGTTTTAGTCGGCAGAGCGGCGGCAAACCCCAAAATTTTGGCAACCACTGTCTTATATGGACATGGATTTAAAACAGGTTTAGCAAGATATAATCTGTTAAATGGATGGCTAGCCTGGACTCAGTAGCGTCGTTAGCAATTAGTGTAAGAGAAGGAAAACCCTGAATACCAAACTATGAAGAAGGTAAGAGGAAACCACTTCGCTATTTTTGACAAAACTATATGGCAATTCACAGATAATAGAGAATGGGTAGCTCTGGATAGCCATGATATCTCAGGACATTAAAAAATAATTGACTATTTTTCCACTATATAATGTTCAATCCGATATGATTAATTTTCATTTGTGAATAAGTCTACGGAAAAGGAAGTTTATTGTTCAATGTAAATAAAAGTGTAAAATACTTTATTTTATTTGTTTCTGTATTTACTTCCATACGTACTTATATCACTAGCTTCGGGGAAACTCTGGAATTAAACGCATAACATTGTTGGTAAGTTATTTCTGTTTGTTCGGACATGTTTGCTTAGACGACGTAACATTGACAGCGTGCGCAGGCGCACACTTCTCAAGTGAAGGGCTTTGCAAATTGATCGTTCAGGTAGTTTGGTTTGATTTGGTTTCGATTATTTTGTGTTTTTTTGTTTATTTTATTTTATTTTTGCTTTTGTTTAGCGGCATATTAAACTTCTAAGACGAAATCTGAATCTGAAAATTCAAATTTTCTAATTAATTCTCGATAATTACATTATTTTATGATTAAATTATAAGTACTTAGCTGTATTTTTTGGCAATGTCTGACATGACTTCAGTTTTCCTATAAAATGTATTATTGACCATTTTACTATAAAAATATACTGCTGGTAATTTCACTAAAAAAATGTCAAGTCTTTCAGAAAAATGTATTGCTGGTATTTTTACTATCAGTTATGTGCCATGCGTGATACATGCCTAAGCGATCATGTATCTTTCGATACATAACTGACGAAGCAGATTTTTTCCCGGAGTAGGTTGCCATTTCTTTCTGCCGTAGACCAGTTGCCATCCAAAGCTTTAGAACCCGGTCTGCCCTGCTATTTACCCATAGCTGGAGGGAGAGGAAAAAGATTCATACCTTTACCAAGGGTATTAGCACGTAAGTGAATGTAATGCATTCGACCCCACAATTATACCACCGTGCTATAGATATTTTCCCATGGCTTTGATATCAGTTTTGTCTGGTTCATTATTTGCCCATAGCTAGGACCCTGCTATACACCGGGTAAGTGTGGACGTCGGAACCACAGCAATTAAGAGGTGATTTCACGCTCCTCTAATCTCCCGATGAGAGGTCTTGCTGCTGCATGTAGTTTATACCCAGAACTACTGACAGTTGGATTCCGTAATAAGTGAATTTTATGAGTCAATGTCATTAATACCGTTTATTTCTGCTGTGAGTGAAGACTAGTAAGCCTGTCGATAATCTGAGCAGTCCATCATACTTGAACTATACATAACTGTCTAATAATAAATTTAATGGTCGAACACTAATATTGCAAGTACCTGAACAAAGATTTACTATATTAGATAAATGTATTGTTAACAAGAGACTCGTTTGAAGTATAAAACAATATTAAATTAATTATTAGAATTAAACGCCGTATAAAGACAGAAAGAAAACGATGCTTAATTTTTCTACTTCTATACGCCATGACCCTTCAGGACGTCTACGATCACGGCTCTCCACAATTTCCTGTTCTTTGTAGCTTTTATGCTAACTCTCCTAAACCCATCCGTTTACACAAACTCGTTATGTAAGTTATGAGCTGTTTTCTTCTATCTCTAAATATGTCTTGTGAGTGTCAAATTTTCCAAACCCTCTTTCCTCACGGTGTGCTCCGTAAATTCCAGCTGTCTCTTTCTAAGCATAAATGTCCAATTAATGTCCGTTTTCTCTAAAGTTTCATCATTGTCTACATGTTCAGTCCATAATATTCTCGGCATTGTTACTTGTTCCGTCCATCGTGTTCTCAGAATTGTCAGTTATCCACTCCCGTATATGTGGCTGAGCGGTTAGAGCGTTCGCTTTCTGACTAGGCGACCGGGGTTCGAATCTTACCTTTTTTATGGCAAGCTGTGTAATAAAATTCCGCCGCTATGAAAAGATTAACAGCAACAACAAATGAAACCTATGTCTCTTCACTGAGTTTCACAGAGGTCTTACGTGCTAATCCCCTTGGGAAAGGTATGAATCCTCTCCTTCTCCCCCATGGTATGGATAAATAGCAGGCCAGACCGGATTCTATAACCTTAGATGGCAACTGGTCTACCGCAGAAACAAATGGCAACCTACTGCGGAAAAAATCTGACCGAGTATCCACTTGTCTGTCTCTTTTCAACCATGGCTCGAATCGCACATTACCAGATTTGTAAATAATTTGCCTTCTAGATGTTATTTGTCTGTGGGTGGGGGCGATCTCAACGAGGGGTGACTGAAAAACATACCACCGGTTGACACAATCCTTGCGATGGTAATGTAGGAGATTGTTCAGAAGACAGTCGATGTTTGAGCTAGCACGAAGTCACAAGTCATCGTGACCGAGGGTTTGAGCGTACTCGCGTTCTTCAAACTGCTGACCCTGCCAGATTATGGACTCTCCCTCAGGAACTCTAACTAACCTCCGCTCAGCATAGACGAAGTATGAGCTAAAGGTGGGCTTTGTTTTGACCAAGCTTGAACTTATTGCAAAACAAAGTGTAATAAAAAAAAAAGATCAAGAGTAAGAAGCTTTATTCTGCTTAGAATAATTGATACCAACGTAACGACTATTTATAATCCTCTACAAACGAAAGAGTTCTCCAAAGGGAGGCAATTCTAAAACAAGGGAGATTACTCCCGATGACTTTATCACAGTAAGTACATCTCTTCTTTTTTCATGTTCAACATGAGAGGCATAGAGTATTTTAATTTAAATTCGGAAAGATATTGATATAAAATTAGCAAAGAAGACACAGTAATCATTAGGAATAAGTAATATATTATTGTGTAACTATTGTAGCAATATATTAGCACATAATTACAATTCTTATTCTAAAATCAGACGTCATTTTTCGAACAAGCTAATATTTCCATAATTATCTGTAGAACGTAATTTCTGCATTTCAGTGGATCACAGCTAATTTCCATAATTCTGTCATTTAACAACGTCCTGATTGGACAATAAATATTAAAACTGTATTTTGTGTATTTTCACATGCAAAGTTCTAAAATCTTCTACAAGACAAACACTTGCAGGCTCCAGGCTAGGTTTGCAGTAGCTGACGTTTTGATTGGTCCGTTAATACTAATATCATGTTTCCGCCTACGTCTGCGCGGTTGATTTCGAGTTGACCTGTTTAAACTTAATTCTCTGCCAAAATCTGGTTATGTGTTCGCGAGCCTATCACGTGATTCACATTACTTATAAATACTTAGCGACATCTTGATTCTTTCTCTTTCCTGTTTTCTTAGAGCCACAGAAATGTAGCTCTGTGGAGAGATCGCGTTTGTCCCTGAGGAGAAAACGGTATGAAACGTCATGACACACACGCCCGCACGCACACACACGCATATATGTACGTACAAACATCTACGATCATATCTGACATTCACTCCTTCAACATCAAGGACACAGAAACTTATCAACTTCTAATAGTGAGACTTTGATCAGCAGAAAAACACTTTTCTTTGAACCCTTAAACAATTCAAACTTACAATTAAAAGTAAATAACTCTTGGTATATTTAAACATCGAACTTAATTTAAACAGATTTATTAATTATAGATTCTATATGACTTTCATAAAATTTGAGCATTCTTTACAGGAACACATTTCACCTGTCAAAGAACATTTCCAAGTAACAAATACATAATTCAACTAAATCTCTTAAGTTAACTGAATTACTGTCTGTACAATTGTTGTTATGCATATATAAATTCCGTTTACTTACGCCATTTCTCTTGTTGAATCTTTCTTCTTATTGTTTCATATTTTGTGGTATTTTACGTTAATATAAATACGAGAGTCTCTAGTGACCTCTACAGATCAATAGTGATTGAAAGACATAAAATCAGAAAGAAAGCAATCAATAAATTAGAATAAATAAATATTGATACAAAAGTTTGTTGCACTAACGTAATGCATATGGGTACAGAAAATGGAATTGGAAGTCCGTGTTCAAATTCCAGGCTAGTCTGTTGCACATCCTTTCGCACTATTATCCTCGGGAAAGGCATGAATCCGACTTTTCTCCTATCCCCTTTCTTATAGATTAAATGACAAAGTAGGCTGATTTCTCTGCCATGGGTGGCTACAGTCTAAGAAGGAAAAACTGGATTCAAACAGTGACGAAGTCAATGGGGAACCACTCCACTAGCGTTCCAAAGAATGATGAATTCAAGGAACGTGTGGAGAGCTTTGATTGCCCACCACATACATGGACAGAGCGTTATTTTTAAAAATATAAATCAAAATATATAAGGATTTCGGCAAACTGAGTTCAAATTCTAACCGATTCTCTTGCAAGCATTATTCTTCTCGGGAGCGACAGAAATCCATCTCATCCCTGGCTATAGGAACGATAGCAAGTCAGATTGAGTCCTGAACATTAGGTGGCCGCCAGGAAAACTCTGAGTGTCTTTAAGCACGAGAATTCCATTCCTCGTTTTTCGGGATAGTCTTTATATTTGCAGAATAATTGTTCAGAATCCGTGACATATAACATCTTGCCGCAAGAAGTCGAAATCGAGACGGCGTATCTTACACGATATAACACTTGCATTCGCCATCTCCAAAATCATTGATTCCCAACTCAAGCGGTAATGCCCCTTTGTGAGCGTAAACAACTCAATGGGGGCACTAAGTGGTCAGAGGAGTTATAGGGTGCACAAAAGCGATGCTCTGGGCAAAACCTAAAGAAGAATCTGCAATCATATTAGTACTAACCTGGCATCTCGTCTTCAGTCACTTTCCCACCACCAGGTCAGGCTTTCCTCTGTCTTTTCTATAAATATGTCATGGTTCTTGTTCTAATGAGATCTCTTGCTTGTTACCTCCACAACATGAATTTAAGCGTACTACTCTATTGGGTATGTCGATAAACTTCATCCGGCAGCAAGACCGCTAATTTGGAGGCTTTAAGGTACGTGAAACAACGTCTTAATTGCTGCTGTTCCCAGATCCACCCTGATCTCCCGGAGTGGTAGCTCCGCTTAAGGCCCCAGCTATGGACAAATAGTTATACACCAGAAATATCCCTAAACATCATGTCGGCATTGAGGTTAATATACCGTAAAACAATATAAACCAAACCTGATCTACAAACTGATTTCTTACAAAGAATATATATTCTATTCGTACAAACCTATCCTAAACATCATGTCGGCATTAAATAACCCATTGAGGTTAATATACCGTAAAACAATATAAACCAAACCTGATCTACAAACTGATTTCTTACAAAGAATATATATTCTATTCGTACAAACCTATCCTAAACATCATGTCGGCAGTAAATAACCCATTGAGGTTAATATACCGTAAAACAATATAAACCAAACCTGATCTACAAACTGATTTCTTACAAAGAATATATATTCTATTCGTACAAACATATCCTAAACATCACGTCGGCATTAAATAACCCATTGAGGTTAATATACCGTAAAACAATATAAACCAAACCTGATCTACAAACTGATTTCTTACAAAGAATATATATTCTATTCGTACAAACCTATCCTAAACATCATGTCGGCATTAAATAACCCATTGAGGTTAATATACCGTAAAACAATATAAACCAAACCTGATCTACAAACTGATTTCTTACAAAGAATATATATTCTATTCGTACAAACCTATCCTAAACATCATGTCGGCATTAAATAACCCATTGAGGTTAATATACCGTAAAACAATATAAACCAAACCTGATCTACAATATGATTTCTTACAAAGAATATATATTCTATTCGTACAAACCTATCCTAAACATCATGTCGGCATTAAATAACCCATTGAGGTTAATATACCGTAAAACAATATAAACCAAACCTGATCTACAAACTGATTTCTTACAAAGAATATATATTCTATTCGTACAAACCTATCCTAAACATCATGTCGGCATTAAATAACCCATTGAGGTTAATATACCGTAAAACAATATAAACCAAACCTGATCTACAAACTGATTTCTTACAAAGAATATATATTCTATTCGTACAAACCTATCCTAAACATCATGTCGGCAGTAAATAACCCATTGAGGTTAATATACCGTAAAACAATATAAACCAAACCTGATCTACAAACTGATTTCTTACAAAGAATATATATTCTATTCGTACAAACCTATCCTAAAAATATTGTCGGCATTAAATAGCCCATTGAGGTTCATATGCCGTAAAACAAAAGAAATCAAACTAAACTAAATTAGATTGACAACTAGGTCTCATCTTTTTATTGTTGAAACAGATAGATGTAACCGTAAGTTCTATTCTAATAGTTTCTTCTCTACTCTTCTGGTGTCTGGCTTCCGTGTCACCTAGTCTTCATAAATTTAAATGGAACGTTAATCGCAATCTTTCATCTCCGTGAATTCTATTCTTTTATTCTCCTTTCTCTTCACAAAAGTTGATTCATTTTCTTTCATTCCCGATAACTCCTGGCGTCTTAGGGGCATTATCGCCTTGCTTGGGGCGAAATGATTAAAACAAATTGAACTAAAATAATTTATCCCAGTAAACTTGGATTTCGTGAAGCCACCACATTTTTCATATAAGTCACCATATGTATAGCATCAGTTTTCCTACATATTTACATTTCTATGCGTATTTAATCATTCAACTGCATTTGCAATATGCATGGTGCGATGGATAAATTGTCATCATTTTATATTTTTAACTTCGCGCATGCGCCTTGTTTGTTTTTGATTTTGTCGACTACGCAGTATAGTCGGGTCAGTTGGGCACCGTCTGTGAGAAAACGAGAACCATGACGCAATTTATGCCGCCAGAAATAGCATGCCGTTCCTGCTTAGCAGTTGCATCGGCAGCATCAATACGAACATTTCAGAGTATTTGTGTGTCAATCTGAAGACAGTGCAGTGGATTCGGAAAGAGTTGGATGATTCTAATAGTGATTATGAAGGTTTTGGGAGTGATCACTCGTGATGGCGACGTTATGCCTTCATTCATCATTCCACAGGGCCTCAGACTCAACACGGAGGCCTACATCGAATTTCTTGAAGAGGTAGTGCTGCACTGGGTCAAGAGGGTAGCTGCTGGAAGAACCTATATCTCGCAAAGGGCCTCTGCACCATGTTACATAAGAAGAAGAACCCTATCATGGCTGTTCTGCAGTCACACCACCCCTTACATCTGGCCACCTATCAGACTGCAACATCTTGATATGTGAGGCGCCGTTGAGCGAGAGACCAAAGATCCTTGTAGCACCAAAGAATTATGGCAGCATTCAGCTGCTTAAACAAGGAAACCATCCAGAATAGATTCCGAAGTCGTCTGGAGGCTGTGGTTGAAGCCAATGGTGAATTTATTGAATAAATTTACTTTTTAGTATTTCAAGATATTTTGTGTAATTTTGGTAAATATATCTGTTAAAATGAGATGTCAGTGTTATTTTCACTTTTGCGCCATTTAGACGACAATTTATCCATGGCACCCTGTATGTTCGAACAAAGACTACATGCTAAATTCTGGGAGTATTTCCCAGCCACACCCTATCAACACTGCCTGACTTTTCCCACCACGGCTTACTTCTGGTGATTAGCATTTTCATAAAGTATAAAATCGTAAATGTACAGCATTAACTCTGTTGTATTAAGCATGTTCCTCTTACTTTAGGCATTTTTAACATGGGAGTGACGGTAACCAGCGGAATTTCCCGAAAATAAAAGCTGAAGAACCCTTGTATTAAATAATAAAACTGTCACCATTCCTTGTGGGATTACCCTACATTATTTTCAGGAAAAAATCTCTTAACACCTGCTAGGCAGCGCGTCAATAAGTGGAATAAAAAGAAATGACTGACTACTGCAAGAGCAACAAGTCGATACTTGTCCACGCCAAGAGGCATGGTCGCTTTCACATTCAAAATTTATGTTTTGAATATTTACTCAAAACATTTAATTATTATCATTACTAAAAATACAAGCTTTCAAAATCGCCCATTAGACAATACTTGTGCCACACATTTTACTCTAATTTGACGCTGATCTTAAGACCACAGCCATAACCTCTAGATTAACTTACCTTTTTCTATTGGTGCACATACTGATAATTATATATATATATATATATATATATATATATATATATATATATATATATCGAGAGAGAGAGAGAGAGAGAAAGAGAGAGAGATCGGGTTTCGTTCCTGGCTTGAGGCAGTCGGATGTCTAGCCACACTGATGAGCTGTGATACAGTGAAATAGTCTGTCTGTGGGTGACAACATATACGCCCCCGAAAAAATAAAATTCGTTTGAGCACTTTAGAGAGAAAGCGCGAATTTGTAAACAGTGGTTGGTACTGCTGATAATGCAAGGCTCTTCTATGAATCGAACGCTCTGAGCCACTGGTGTGTTTATGCAAGAATTAATACGTAAAAACTCACCTTCCTCTGTAGCTTAGGAGGAAAATCTCCTGATGATGCCAAATCAGTCGGGTTTCGAACCTGGCTTGAGGAAATCGAAATGTGTGAACGCCAGAATTTAAATGAATGTCTCAATATTCGAAAATACACGGGGAAAATAAAATATAAAAAATATGAACTTTGGTAAATTTACAGATTACACTATTTATATTATTCGGACTATTGTCCCCATCTTTGTCGCAATAGTTATTGTAACGTTTCGGCCGTTGTACGCTCCGGCTTTCTTCGGGTGGTTGGAATGTAAAGGACACATGGTACAGTGGATAAAAGCGTTGGTGAGATCCAGTGACAGGACCCAAAGAGTGTGAACGCAGTGGAGAACTTGGAGGGGGGAATTAACAAGACATAACTAATTACTGACATACATTAAACATGGCAGGTGGAACTAGAACAGTCTACACCAGTGAGCGAAATGAAGGGTTCAGTTTGCCATTCCAACGACCTGAAGAAGGCCGGAGCGTACAACGGCCAGAACGTTGTAATAAATATGGCGACAAAGATGAGGACAATAGTCTGAGTAATATAAAATTGGCTGAGACCCGGGGAGTGTAAAAATGGCTGTGACGCGGGGAGTGTAACCGGTATATGCTCCCATTTTGTTAGTATATATATATATATATATATATATTAATTTGTCATACTATTTTTCTAAATGATGTTTGTTGATATTATACATTGTTACATCATATATATGTATATATATATATATATATATATATATATATATATATATATATATATATATATATATAAATAATTGAAGAATATCAAACACTTAAAATCCTATTGGTAACAATTTTTATTTCATTAAAGCTCTAAACAAAACAAATCACCTTTTTTAAGACCATAAACCCTATTTTACCAACAAAATACAATCCAGAATAATAAATACTGCAAAATCCGGGGACTGATCTCAAAATGTTTTTTTTTTTATAGGTCTTGAAGATTGAGAGCTGCATTTTTTAGAGCTCTCATAAAATAAAAATTATTACCTATGGGATTTTAAGTGTTTGATATTCTTTAATTAATAAGAATTTTGTTCTGTCTTTTGATATACAGCAATACCTGAATCTATATTCTCCTGGAAATTCCATACGGATTACCATATTGTATCATTAACATATATATATATATATATATATATATATATATATATATATATATATAAAGAGGAGAGGTTATGGTTGTTTCAACGAGAGAAAAGTGTATATGTTAAAAAGAAGTGAGAATCCGGAAATATTGTTGGTTGTAATGTTGATTTAAAAAATATATATATTCTGCTTTATTTTCCATAATTTTGCAACATGTGTTTCGGGTCTCTCAACATGCTTCAGGCAAAGAATGGATATTTCCACATATTAAAATGAAATAATTTTCCTTATGTTTTCCGATGTTAAACATTCTCGATGTTAAACATTATTCTTTTTTGTGCGGTAGTGACACAAATGTCTTTCTTGAACTGGCAGTGAGAAAGTTCTGCTTTAAGCGTAATAAAACAATTAAGATTGGTTGGAGAAAGGGTGAGGAAAGATATCCGTATTCTTATCTTTTAATGACCCCTGTGTGTTCTTGGATCTGTTTCCGTTATTATTTTTGTATTGTGCGCATGGCCTTTTAATAAAAGATTTTTTAAATATTTCCGATGCTAATAGTAACCGTATCGAACGAATCTACACTCAAAACGTTATATATTACACACACCTTCCGTTCAAATTACGTGCATTATAAGTGTGTATATTCTTTACCTTCTGTAAGATTCCTGTAATGGACGCATCACTATGGAACCAATTGTGATGTTTTAATTCACTTCAGAGTTGTGTAGAAAATTGTGGAAGCATTTCAAAATCCACCCTAAAGCGATTCATTTAATTTTTTTAAAAGGCTGTTGCCATCATACTTTCTTTGTTTTTTAACGCGAGAACCGACGAAAGAACTGCAAGATTATAATGATTAATATGATACGTAATTCGAGCCGACGCTTTTCCTCTTCTGAATCATTATAGGTTCATTAGAACGTCGTTATTTATATCCCTTTCCTCTCAATGAAGGATAGCGAAATCCCGCGTCGAAGAATAGTGGCTGTATTGTCCGTCTCTGTAAACCACCCTAATTGCGTTGATCATTTTTATCCAAAACGACATATGGTGATTATTAACTCAATAATGATTAAATGAAAGAAAAAAAAAACTCCATATGAACATTTATTACTTATTGTCAAAATTTTACCCCAAGCAATGCGATAATGCCACTGAGACGCATGGTTTTACTGAGAGTGAAAGAGAATGAAAAGACTTCAGTGAGTCACAAGGACAGTAGAAGAACAGGATTCAGGAAATCAGAAGATTACGATTGGTGTTAAAATTTTAAGTTAAAATTTAAGTTTAAATTATTAATTTAAATTTTTGAGTTAAATTTTATGTTTAAATTGTTAAAGATTGCAGGTATCAGGGAAGCAGAAACAGAAGAGTGTTCCACAGGTTAGAAGTGCTAAAAAATAAACTATTATAATACAACATTCGGTTATATATAGCTAATTCAGCAGTAAATCGGTGAGACCTAGTTGCCAATCTAGTATCATGCTTAAAATCATGCAGTTGAGGTAGCAAGGAGGAAAGCTCATCAGAAAAATTTCCAGGAAAACATTTGTAGAAAAGTCAGAGGAAATCCAGCTCACGTCGGTGGGAAAACTTGAACGTGAAGATATTAGATTCACCGGTTGTCAGTGACATTGGAATTATTTCATTTAAGAGGTGCACGCGGGGGAAAACCATATAACTGTTAGATATAGGAACACCCACCCAAGTGGTAAAATTTAAGTAAATGCTCTGTTTTTTACATAAACAGTATTAATTATAATTGCCAACCTGAATGCTAGAGAAATTTCATAGAAAATATGCTTTCTCCGTAAGGAATTGAACCTGTGTTCTATATGGTACCATCAATTGATCGGATATGCTATAACGCTCAGCTACAGAGAAGCATCTGTTTAGCAAATCTACCTTACTGTTTATTAAACAAATCGTTTTGTGAGTAGATATGATTGCTCGGGAAAGATTATCGAAGATTTGTTTATTTAAAAAACAGAGCATTTCCGTAAAGAAATTATGTCTGTTAAAAATAACGCAAACACAGAATATATATTAAAAAATAGTTGGATTTAATTCATTTCATAATATGTTGTCAATGTTTATGATAAGGTACATTTCCTGAGTAGATATGATCTTTTGGGAAAGCTCATCGAAGATTTGTTGTTCAAAAATAGTAATTCGGACTGTACTAACCAGACTCTTCTCTGTAGCTGAGTGGTGTTTACTATTAAAAATAACTTACTAACAGAAAATATTATATATATATATATATATATATATATATATATATATATATATATATATATATATATATATATATATATTGATCATGTTCACCATAGTCTATGAATATAGAATCCAGCGCAGTACGTAATCTGTTCAATGAAACAACGTTAAAGATTAACACTCACGAGTCAGACACTCTACTGTATCTGACTATATCGCCAATACCACCAGCAGCTGTTCCGTAATTCTTCAGTCTTCGATATCAAAGGCTGGCAGTGAATATTCCGGAAAAAACATGGCTGCCTTTATACACGTCGTATTGAATATTTTGAGCTTTCTGATTGGTTAAAACTTCTATTGGTGAACTATAAAATGAGTCAGCTCATTTTGGTTGGCTCACTAGTATACCAAGTTACACAAAAACTCCAACAATATATATATATATATATATATATATATATATATATATATATAATTGTGTATTTATACATGCTTCATTAAAAACGACTGACAAGATTTCATTTAATTTTTCTTGTGTTTTTATAATTTTCTTTTACTTTTCAGGACATGAATTATGTAGAGATTGTCCGAACGTTATGTATGTCCGAGTGCCTTTGGCTATACTTTTAACCATCATCAAGGAATGAATTTATTTCTACTTTTAACTGAATACATGGATTGTATTATGCATGTATCTAGAGTTATAGGAATGATTTATTTTCCAATTTTTATTTATATCCAGAAAGGAAGAAAATTATAAGAAAACATGAAAAATTAAATAAAGATATTACTGCAGTACCTTGTTAGTCGTTTTTAATGAAACTTATATATATATATATATATATATATATATATATATATATATATATATATATATATATATATATATTCCGTATATTTTGACCGCTTATTTTCATTTAAACGTATAAGCTTTCTTGTTTTATGATTTAAAGACAGCCAGAAAAGTACTTTGGTTATATTGATTCATTTTTATTTTTCCGAGTACTTTCGATATTTACCAATGTTATCATCAGGGTTAAGGCAACTTTTTGTGTTTGTCCCAAATATTCTTTTTGTTTTTGTTGCTAAACCGCTACCAATTCCGCTCCTGCGCAAAACCACAAACGCTTATTTTTAAAAAAATATGTTGTAAGAGAAAGTTTTCTGGTGTACTTATTGCAATTGTCAAAATGCTCGTGAACATAAGGTCAATTTTAAAATTTTAACGTAATGAGGTAACTTAGTTAATAATTGAATTATTAGCAGAAGTTTAAAATTTACTTATTTTTCAGATGTTAGATATTTTTTTTAAAACTATATACTATAAGCATTTCAGAACATTTCTGAATTAAGTATTAGCTTCAAAAATTTGTAGTTTTTGTTTATTACTTTCTTGGTGAAGTATACAGGTATAGTCCACTAATATTCTTTTAAATTGTGAATGTGGAGAGGAATGTTTTTGTAGATTTTGAACAATGGATGATGAATCATTCATGTGTAGAGTGACTTTCTTGATAACGTGATTGTGGTAGAACCAACATATATTTTAGCTTTTTTCGGAGATGCAATCTTCCAAGGGACATTTAAATTGATATATAACTTCTATAAGTTTTAACTGCAAATTGATCAGGACTTGTTGCCAATCTGGTACAGCGCTTAAAATCGAAGTAGTCGATGTACCAGAAGGGAAAGCTCGTCAGGAAATTTGATATTAGAATATTCATAGAAAAGATACATGAATGTCACTCAAGCCGAGATGCCAAGTCAGGACCAATAATATTGCAGTTTCTTTATTTTATTTTTTATCAAGAATCTCGAAATATATAGCAGGAGGAGCTAATGTGGCTAAGAAATTCAAAACGAAACGTAGACTTATAAACGTGCAGAATGAATTTGTCCGACCATGACACGGTGAACAAATTCTCTTGGCAGCAGGCATTTGATTCAATATAATTGACTCCCTACGTGTCAGCGGATAACGTTATTTTCCTGGAGGTTACTATCAGCCATGCAAATAATAAAGACTTTCTAGGGCAATTAATGAGAGTAGGTACATTTTGAAGGCTTGGAATCTAACAAGTCATTTCTTGCCCCAGGTAACAACAGACTGAAGTTAATATTCCGTTGAATCGTTTCTATATAAGATCAATGGTTAAACATTGCTTTGAGCGAGTGAATTTTGAGGGCCTTGGCAATGACCATTCTTCGTTGCGAATTGTAGAATGGTGCTACACAATCACAAACAAAGAACTACCAAATAACACAAAATATATACGCTTGATCACAATTACAGTAGCAACAACTAAAATGAATAGCCATGTAACTCGAAAATAAAATAAAGACATAATAAAGATATTAGCGTTCAACACTGCATCAAAAAAGTTAGGAAGGAAACTCCCCATTAAACTAGAAAGAACGATAACAGCTACAGAACTTGAGAACATATTTTACTGAAAAATTGTTTTAAGGGGAAAATTTTATAAATATCAACCAAAAGCAGCACTTGAAATATCAAATGTTTCCTTATAAGGATATGGCTAATATCACAATTTAACCAATGAAATTCCATCAGAAGGTTTGTTTGATAATAACAATTACTGCTAAAAATCTTGCGGTCATACTTGTAGACCTACCACGTGTTATTTTGGGACCATTTTAAAAATAATAATAACTCCCATCACCTCTGCACAAATTCGAGAAGAAAAATTTCACAAGACAGTGAAAACCTTGTATTCAAAAAGTTCACACCTCTGTGTGAAATTAGATTCCGGATCCCGTTATGAATATAAAAATAGAAGCCTACTGCTTCTCGAAGTTCAAAAACAATTTCAGAGCCATGTTTGAGCTAAACGTGCGTACACACGCACCCCAACACACGCGCGCATTGGAAGGCAGCCGCCGGTTAAAGTTTTATACACGCACTGACAGAAATATTAGATTCACCGTCATAAAGCAAGTCTGTTCCCACAAACCTAAGAACATTTAATTACTTGATAAAACAAACGTAAACTTCACTGCCAGAAAAAAATGAACATTTTATTGTTATTGTATATTTCTGAAAACAATATATAAATGTTATTTTAACAGATGTTGTTCTACTTTTCCTTCAGAAAATAACCTTTTATATGTTTCATTTAAATGATCTGTTGTTGTTATGTTGTTGTTAAAGGTTTGGAATGCCGGCACTCAGATAGCAACAAAAACCTGGGTAGACGGATCCAAACACAATTACCATTATCTTGCTCTCCTGCTTTTAGTCATATTAAATTAAGTTACAAAACTGTCAATGAATATATGCATTGTAATAATAATTTCACATTATGCCATTGTTGTATGTTTCTTCATTTTTCTTCTCGCTGGAGATCGTACACTTAGGCAGTACCTCCCTTTCGAGATGAGGCTAGGGTTCAACCCTGACATTTGAGACGTTTCCAAACGAGGAAAGGCTAAGCAGGATTAAGAACTGTTTCTCCCTAGTCCTGTGTATGTGTAGCATCCCACTTTAAACTCAACTTTGTGCCACATTACGTTCGACCGGGTGTACGAATTGATATCTCTTTCAATCTTCATCGTAGGCCTCTTGATACTGTCTTTGTGATAAGATAGTCGAAATACAAGTAAAACTTACTTTTTGCTCAACTTCTGTCTTATTTCAAATACTGCTTTGATTGAAAAATATATATAATGCATGAAGTTTCGAATTTCATCCAAACAGAAACAAAATCTACAAGTCCTACAGTGAAGGAAAGCGAGAAGAAAGGACTAAGCGTCACTTGCAAAAAGACAGTATGTATGGTTGTCTGTTGTTGTGCCTTAATAAATATATTATCAGCAGCAGCTCTGTGGTATAAAAACAAGCAAAGCCTTAAGTAGCTCTCTCTCTCTCTCTCACTCTCTCTCTTTCGGATTTTCCTCTTTCGTGATATGAACTTTTCACACTGAAGCAAAAAGTCCTGTCGACGCTTCACACTAAAACACACCAACATAGTAAATAACAATCAAATATATTAATGAATATTTCCTTGTGTATGCAGTTCACTTCTAGGAAAAGAAAGGCTTGTCTTAAACTTTCCTCTTACTGATTTTGTTTAATAAATGTTATGTTGCATTGCAAATTATTTGATCTGTTATTTTCTTCGTGTAACTTATCACCGCCATTAATTGATATATTATAAAATATTCATGTAAGAAACCTTACACATAATTTATTGAAGTAGCCAATACGCTTAACAGTAAAACTAACAGCCCAATATGTAAATCACAAATTGGAGATGCCATATTCAAGCAAGTATAACTATTTAAATATGAAAGAAGTCTTTTAACAGAAGACGGAAAGTGTAACAGCGAAATCCAAATACGCATTGAGATATCGAAATATACCTTCCAAAAGCAGTAAGTACTAAGAAACAGGAAATTTTCGTTAGATGCAAAAAAGAGTACTGAACTATTATGTAATGTTGATCCTCGTATGTGGCAGCTAAAGCTGGACAATCTAATCATAGATGATGAAAAGACTTGAAGCAACAGAAAGATGGTTCTACAGAATGAGGCTGAGCATATCATCGATTGAAAATGCGATCAATGACGAAGTTTTAGAGAAAATATATACAAAAAGGCCTCACTTCACATCACTAAGAAACAGCTGAGATTTCTAGGGTACATAATGAGGAAAGAGTGCTTGAAGAATTACACACTCACAGGGCATATTAAAAGCAAATGGGACAGAGGAATGAAGAGCATAACCTACCTAACTTCCTTATATAAATAGACGGTATAGCAGGGATAGATAGCAATAAGACAAGATTTACTAAGACCTACGATAGACAGGAAATTTTGGAGTGCCATGACTGCCAACGACCCGAAGTGGCAGGCAGACTGGCTACACTTTTTAATACGATTTTATGACTAGTCACGTCTTGATACGTAAAAGGAATCAACTGACCTGATTAAAAGGCTATACTGGGGTGTATCATTCGAGGTCAATCCCCGCACTTGAATATATTAAATCCTAGAATAAATTTATTGAAGACCTCTTTTACAAGCATACTGTACAACTTATAATCTGTGCTAAACTTTTACTGTATGTTGGTGTTTGTAGTAATCTATGGCTGGTGTTTGAAAAAACAATTATGAAACCTGTATTATTTACTTGTTGGGGATCAAAGTTCTCCAATTTGAAATAATCTCTGCTGGAATGCTACAGAGATAGCGTGTTAGAAAAAAGTCGCACTTAAGATATTTAAAATGGATAATTGACAGAGAAAAAACACGGAAATAGATAAACGAAAGTGCGTTGTCATAATTTTCCCTTGAGGAATCTTTTACAGTAAGAACTGTTTCTCTCTAGTCCTGTGTATCTGTAGCATCCCACTTTAAACTCAACTTTGTGCCACATTACGTTCGACTGGGTGTACGAATTGATATCTCTTTCAATCTTCATCGTAGGCCTCTTGATACTGTCTTTGTGATAAGATAGTCGAAATACAAGTAAAACTTACTTTTTGCTCAACTTCTGTCTTATTTCAAATACTGCATTGATTGAAAAAAAATATATATAATGCATGAAGTTTCGAATTTCATCCAAACAGAAACAAAATCTACAAGAAGTCCTACTGTGAAGGAAAGCGAGAAGAAAGGACTAAGCGTCACTTGCAAAAAGACAGTATGTATGGTTGTCTGTTGTTGTGCCTTAATAAATATATTATCAGCAGCAGCTCTGTGGTATAAAAACAAGCAAAGCCTTAAGTAGCTCTCTCTCTCTCTCTCTCTCTCTCTCTCTCTCTCTCTCTCTTTCTCTCTCTCTTTCGAGTTTTCCTCTTTCGTGATATGAACTTTTCACACTGAAGCAAAATGGCCTGTGGACGCTTCACACTAAAACACACCAACACCGTAAATAACAATCAAATATATTCATGAATATTTCCTTGTGTATGCATTTGACTTCTAGGAAAAGAAAGACTTGCCTTAAACTTTCCTTTTCCTGATTTTACATGTACAAGGGTGCCAGTCGTGTTAAAATGACAATAAGTTGTATTTTATATGGATAGGAAGGGAAGATAAAGGTTGACTCTAGATTTGAACAGGTTAAGATTTTAGTGATCGGAGAAAACATCTTCTAGGGAGTCTGTTCCATAGGGAAATCGTTCGCGGGAAGAAACTGTTTGGGTGAAACGTACTTCCCGCCGATGGAATACGGAGGGAATGTGGGTGCCTTGCTACGATGTAATGGCATAGCAGGTTCTAGCCGTGAATTTCAGACCTGGCGGAACCAAAGTATGTCGTTCGTCCGCGCACTTTCCATGGTAGTAGCGATGGAGCAGTAAGAGACTCGACACGCCCCGCCTGTGTGAGAGGAGTTGGAGGCTGGAAAATAATTCTTCTCCAACACGGACTCGGAGACGCTTCTGAAGTCTATCAAGCCTGGAAAGTGATGTCTGGGCAGCTCCTGCACAAATATGACAACGGTACTCAATTTCCGCCTTGATCTGGTTTTTATAAATGTAGATGACAGTATGATGTGTCAGGTACTTACTGGAGCGGTACAGAGAGACGGTCACTGTACCTGCATCTTTAGCGATGGATGGTATATAGGAGTTCCATTTGAGATCGAATGTGAGTTTGAGGCCGAATATCCTCTCGACATTCGGAGACATCCGTTCATCGTGACGGGCGGTGGTTCGGGTTCTGACCTGCTGTAATTTAACCAGTTTGGTTTTAGAGTCATTGAATGTAACCAGGCAGTTTTTTTACTCAGATGGTATAACGATTATTGAGGTAATGAATTCGGTGTGCCGAGTTCAATTTCCGCTCGATTCTGCTTCCTTCACTTCGCTCAGCGAAAAAGACATGAATCTGTCATCAGCTATAGGATAATAGCAATACAGACGGCGGTCGCTTGACTTCACCTGGTAATCAGTCCAGGTGACGGAACTCAGAAACAGCCGAAGGGAGGGTCCATGAGTCTATCTTGCCGAAGACACATCAAGTTTTCCATAGCTGCACTATATGTGCTGCATTGATGACCATAATCAGTTACAGAACTCGTAGCGATGACGAAATGGTTCGGCAGAATATCTTCTTATGCAGAAACAGGATTTTAAAGGGAAATCTTACACTTGGCTTAAAAAGTAATGATCTCGTCGAAAATGTGCAATAATTGTATATATATGTATGTCCGTTACGCTACACTGGTGTATAGAAATGCAGCCCCATCACACTAAAAGTTGCAGCTCAGTTTTCCACAGCAAGTTGGATTTTAAGGTGTAAACTTAATAGTATTTTTTATTATTATTCATAGTTGTCCTTCTCCTAGACTGACTGCCAAACAAGGTTAGAGTGCTCATTCTGCCTTGTTATTTACCCCTTGCAGATAGATCTGTATGGATGATGTTTGAAAAACGTTTTGCCATCTGGATTATTTACTTGCTTGATATCAAACTCTCTCTAATTGATCAAAGTTGGGCGGGAAAGCATGGAGCTGGAAGTGAGCTCCACGAGCAAGAATTGCGAACGAAGAAACTGTTAGCATAGAACTTACGGTTGCGTCTAACCCTTTCAACTGTAAAATGATTACGCTTAGCCACCAATCTAGTCCTGTGTTTAAATTCATAAAGTCTAGTTACTATAGAGGAACGTTAACTAAGACAATTACCATGAAAATGTATATAGATAAAAAAAGGCACAGGGAAGGCACGTGGGAATGTGACCGATATGCCAGTTCAGAGTCAATAACATTGCAGATTATTATTTGCGTTTTATAATTTTTAAATACAGAGAAGCCGCAGACCAGATGTGCGAGCAATATTCAAGACATGGACGAATTGTTGATATGGTAAGTGTTATGGGACCTTACCTATAACGACAGAGTGAACTCTTCCTGACACTATGAATACTGCGCCTCTCAAGAGAGACGAGACGGAATCGAGTCGAGCCAATAGTAGTTCACTCCAAACCAGACTGACAGTCATACTAACACCTGCCACATCTTGTATTATTATTCTGTGTAATATATCTTTGTTATTTCTACTCTTGTGTTCGTGTTGTTCTTCCTTGGTCCTAACCTTGGACAATAACAGTAAGTGTGTAAAATATTTTCTGGCGATCAAATTTGAACAAAATATGTACGAAAAAGTTTAATCAAGAAGACTTCATCAGTCTTACACGGCTCAGCGGAGGTACTGGTAGTATAACGGTTGTTGGTGGGGGAAATACTGGTGTTAAAGAAAATTTTTTTACTTCGGGTGATGTAAGTCCTTAGCGGAAATGAGCCCGCCACCTATCAAACTCTGAACGGCAATTGACCGTGTGAATGTTGGCAGCTCATGCCCCGCAGAAAAATCTGCGCCATCCACTATGAGCGATAATAAAGATGTAAGGGCAGTAGCTTACTCCGACACACACATATACACACATCAAATATACATACACACATATACACACATCACACATATACGCGCCCCTCATATACATACACACACATAAACATATACACACACACCACACATGTACGCGCATCACACATACATATACATACCTAAAAATATATACACATACATACACAAGCGTACACACATATACGCACATCACATATACATACACTCATAAACATAAGCCTACACATACATACATATCACACACACAAAGATACGCACACTTCACACACACACAGACATAACATACACGCATCACATATACATCGCACACACATACGCACGCACAAAAATACATACACATCACACACACAAGCATATACAGCTATCACGCGTATGCGCGCATCACATAAATATATATAGGCATAAATATATGTCCACACATACATACAAATATAAAACCACGTCACACGCGCATAGGAATACACACTTCATACACACAAACATACACCCGTCACACACACACACACATTATACATATACGCACATACATAAACACAAATAAACATAAACCCACACATACATGCACATCGCACACATCGCAGACATAAATATATACTCATAGATACATACACAGCACACACGCAAACATATGCGCAGATTACACGTACATATAGACACATAAATACAGTGTCCATAAAGTTCGTGCGCACTTTAAAAAATTTATAACTTTATTTGTATTTGCGATAGAAATAATCTGTAAAAAATGTTATATATATATATATATATATATATATATATATATATATATATATACAGGGTGTCCATAAAGTTCGTGTGCACTTTAAAAAAATTAAAACTTTATTTGTATTTGCGATAGAAATAATCTGTAAAAAATGTTGTAAAGATATATATATATATATATATATATATATATATATATATATATATATATATATATATATACAGGGTGTCCATAAATCCAATAATTTGTAAAAAGGATTCAAAAGAAGTAAATCTATATTTTTTAAGGTTTTATTGGAATTTTTTTTAAGTTTCCACATGTCCTCCATCATTAGCAATACAAAGGGTAATACGATTTTGCAGTTCACGGAAAACATTTGCCAACTGATTTACAGTAATGCCTGAAATCACATTAGTTATTTTAGCTATGCTTAAAAACTAGGTACATTAAACTTTATAACATTTTTTTACAGATTATTTCTATCCCAAATACAAATAAAGTTATAATTTATTTAAAGTGCACACGAACTTTATGGACACCCTGTATATACCCACAGATACGTACACATCACACACACAGATATACACAAACATCACAAATATGCAAGCATCACATGCACATACACGCATATCACACATACATACACGCACATAAACATATACACACATATATACACATATACATAAACATACACACAAACATATACGCATATCACATATATATAAAACATTTAAACATATACCACCAGATATATACACATCACAAACATAAACACACACACACACACATCACACAAAAATATACGCACACATAAACATATACGCACATTGCACATATATAAACACATAAACATATAAACATTCATCATACACGGACACTTTTCACACACACACAGATATACATACGCATCGTTTTTTGGAAATAAAATCTGATGATCCGCGGTCCTTTAAAAGGGCTGTGGTGAAATAATTTATTATATGGAACCTTAAAGTGGTCTGTTTTTATTTAAATATATATATATATATATATATATATATTGTCATTCACAGACTGACTGTTTCGCTGTATCACAGCTCATCAGTGTACTTAGACTTCTAGCTAGGATCGAAACTTGACTGAATTAGCATCAGTCGGGGATTCTACCTCTAAGCCGTTGGCGAACGGCAGGGACGAAGGTGAATTTAAGCGTATTTATTTTTAGATAAACACACAGTGACTGAGAGAACTTGATTCGATTTACCGAAGAGTCTTGCATTATTAGCCGTAATAGTCACTGTTTAGAAACCCACTCTTCCACCCCAGAGAGCTCAATTAAATAAATTTTTCAGATGCATATATATATATATATATATATATATATATATATATATATATATATATATATATATATATAATATAGATATATAGACATATATATATATATATATATATATATATATATATATATATATATATATATAGACATATATATATATATATATATATATATATATATATATATATCTCACACACACACACACTCACTTCAATGCACATATTCAAAGTTCTATAGGTCCAAGAATTATTTAGATAATAAATATCTTGTTCTAACATAGTAATTTCTTTTTAATTAATGTGCGTAAATTATTTTTCTTAAGTTTTTATTATGACCTGTGTAGTTGATTACAACGACTTGTTTTCTTTGATAGTTGCTCTTTTGATAGACATACTACTGTGCCCAGTGATTTCCTTCTTAAATATACTGCAAATGTAGATATACAGTGAGTATTGATATGTTATTAATATGTTTGTGTGCACGTTTTGTATTTCATTACTTTTGCTTTTTGTATGTATGTATCTTTTTTATCCCTTGCACAGTAGGGTTGTAGGGACCCCATGTGTATTGCAGTGGGAGTGGTGTTTCTTGAGCAAGATAGCTTGAAGTCGCCCAACCATCTCGAGGCCGATTTTGAATTCAGAGTGTTTCCTTCTCCTAGAGCGGTTGCTATCCAAGGCTATAGAACCCAATCTGTTCCGCAACTTAACCATAGCTGGGAGGAGAAGAGGAGGATCCGGGTATTAGCACATAAGTGAATATGATGGATTCGATTGGAATTCAAAGTTGGTTCTCAATCCAAGATGCTATCCATGTATGTAATACGTTCTTTCAAATTAGTTGCTGTTTTGGGTTATACAGTCATTGTAGACATAAAAAAAACTTATTTTACAATAGTCAATGAACCAGCCTCTGCTTTTAGACGGTCGAAGCAAGTGTATTTCGATCGGAGCATCGTCTGTGAAGAGTCGAGGCTGTGGGTATTTTGTGGTTAAAATAATATAAGAACAAGGTAGATATTATCACGCTATCATTCAACCCAAGCCACTGCATATAAAAAGTTACAGTCGAAATGATAATGATAAATAAAGCATTTAACCCCTTCCCCGACAATTATTTTGGGAAAAACGATTCATTTTAAGACGAATTTTTTTGTAGTTGTTTTTAATGTAGTAACTAAAACACCTTGAAGTACTTGATCGGTGGATAACACCTCTACTAGATGTATGAGTTGACATTTGAATTCGTTTCAAGCTCAGAAGGGCATGATAAAAAAAAAATCAAGATCGTTTGTAGTTGGTTTTTGAGCGTTATATTTTGTGAAAATTACACTTTTGGTAAGAACGTATATACACGTCTACGCAAGGGAAATGGGTTAATTTACATGAAAGAGACGGTAGTATAGAACAAAGATTATGAGCATAAGGAGGGAAAAAGTCTATTGACTCTAGTCTTGAAGAGGTCAAGACTGGGGCGTTCAAGAAAGCACATATGCGGGAGCCTGTGCCACAGGGAAGCAGTTCCAGGAGTATTTTTTATTTTGGGTCTTATATTTGCAACACGGAGGGAGGAAATGAATGTATTTCGACACCGTTGAAGTTGTATGCCGTATTCAAACTTAAATACCTGATGTGGTGGAACTGAAGATTTCCCATTGAAATAAAGACAAAGTAGCGAGAGCCTTGTAATTTTCCTTTTATGGGAAAGACACTGCAAAAAAAAAGATATGGCGGAAAAACACGGCCAAAACATAGCTTGGTTTCATTTATTTTACGGTATATCAACCTCAATGGGTTATTTAATGCCGACAAGAATTTTTATTGCTGATAATAATTTTTCAAAAACAGTATTGCTGCAAATATATTTTTCCTTCAAAAACAGTATTGCTGGTAATATTTTTTCCTTCAAAAACAGTATTGCTGGTAATATTTTTCCTTCAAAAACAGTATTGCTGGTAATATTTTTTCCTTCAAAAACAGTATTGCTGGTAATATTTTTCCTTCAAAAACAGTATTGCTGGTAATATTTTTTCCTTCAAGAATGTATTGCTGGTAATATTTTTTCCTTCAAAAACAGTATTGCTGGTAATATTTTTCCTTCAAGAATGTATTGCTGGTAATATTTTTTCCTTCAAGAACAGTATTGCTGGTAATATTTTTTTCCTTCAAAAACAGTATTGCTGGTAATATTTTTTCCTTCAAAAACAGTATTGCTGGTAATATTTTTCCTTCAAAAACAGTATTGCTGGTAATATTTTTTCCTTCAAGAATGTATTGCTGGTAATATTTTTTCCTTCAAAAACAGTATTGCTGGTAATATTTTTCCTTCAAAAACAGCATTGCTGGTAATATTTTTTCCTTCAAAAACAGTATTGCTGGTAATATTTTTCCTTCAAAAACAGTATTGCTGGTAATATTTTTTCCTTCAAGAATGTATTGCTGGTAATATTTTTTCCTTCAAAAACAGTATTGCTGGTAATATTTTTCCTTCAAAAACAGTATTGCTGGTAATATTTTTTCCTTCAAAAACAGTATTGCTGGTAATATTTTTCCTTCAAGAATGTATTGCTGGTAATATTTTTTCCTTCAAAAACAGTATTGCTGGTAATATTTTTTCCTTCAAAAACAGTATTGCTGGTAATATTTTTCCTTCAAAAACAGTATTGCTGGTAATATTTTTTCCTTCAAAAACAGTATTGCTGGTAATATTTTTCCTTCAAAAACAGTATTGCTGGTAATATTTTTTCCTTCAAGAATGTATTGCTGGTAATATTTTTTCCTTCAAAAACAGTATTGCTGGTAATATTTTTCCTTCAAAAACAGTATTGCTGGTAATATTTTTTCCTTCAAAAACAGTATTGCTGGTAATATTTTTCCTTCAAAAACAGTATTGCTGGTAATATTTTTTCCTTCAAGAATGTATTGCTGGTAATATTTTTTTCCTTCAAAAACAGTATTGCTGGTAATATTTTTCCTTCAAAAACAGTATTGCTGGTAATATTTTTTCCTTCAAAAACAGTATTGCTGGTAATATTTTTCCTTCAAGAATGTATTGCTGGTAATATTTTTTCCTTCAAAAACAGTATTGCTGGTAATATTTTTTCCTTCAAAAACAGTATTGCTGGTAATATTTTTCCTTCAAAAACAGTATTGCTGGTAATATTTTTTCCTTCAAAAACAGTATTGCTGGTAATATTTTTCCTTCAAGAATGTATTGCTGGTAATATTTTTTCCTTCAAAAACAGTATTGCTGGTAATATTTTTTCCTTCAAAAACAGTATTGCTGGTAATATTTTTCCTTCAAAAACAGTATTGCTGGTAATATTTTTTCCTTCAAGAATGTATTGCTGGTAATATTTTTCCTTCAAAAACAGTATTGCTGGTAATATTTTTTCCTTCAAGAATGTATTGCTGGTAATATTTTTTCCTTCAAAAACAGTATTGCTGGTAATATTTTTTCCTTCAAAAATGTATTGCTGGTAATATTTTTTCCTTCAAAAATTTATTGCTGGTAATAGTTCTTCTTCAAAATACGGTGGAGTTATTGATAGAGGTTCGGATTGAGGAATCGGAGAGCCGAGTTCGAATTTCACTCGAATCCATTACATTCACTTACTTGCTAATACCTTTGGGAAAGGTATGGATCCTCTTATTCTCTCCTCAGCTATGGGTAAATAGCATGACAGACCGAGTTCTATAGTCTTGGATGGCAACTGGTCTACCGCAGAAAGAAATGGCAACCTACTGTGGGAAAACATCTGCCTCGTCAGTCATGTATCGAAAGATACATAATCACCTAACCTTGTATCACGCATGGTACATAACTGACTCATTAATATCTGTTTTTACACTTTCTTAGTGTTTTGACCCCAGTTTAAGGAGGTTAAATATTTGCCTATAGATGGGACCCTAACAGATGTTTTTTTCCGAAAATGTATTGCTGGTAATATTTTTTCCTTCAAAAATTTATTGCGAGTAATAATTTTTTTACAAAACGTATTGCTGGTATTAAAACCTATTTTTACACTTTCATAGAGTTTTGACCCCTGTTTTCGGGGGTTCAACTATTTGCCCACAGCTGGGACCCTAACAGGTGCTACCACTCCGGGTCAGGGCGGACCTGGGAACACTAGCAAGAGGTGGTCCCAAGCTCTTCAAATCCTCCTGGCTGTCCGAGATAGTTTACTGTTTTACCCAGGACGCGGATGTTTTTTATCGTCATACCCAGGATCCAAAATATAGCGTTCAAAACCCACCTACAGACGTGTTTATACGTCGATGATGATTCTTTTTATGTTCTTCTGAGGTTAAAACGAGTGCGCCTCAGACGTCTTGTAGAACTACGAGCCACCGGTCGGTTACTTCAAGGTGCATCATTTTCTTAATTATTATATTAAAAACAAATAAAAAAAAATCGTCTGAAAATGAAACGTTTTTTTTCTCAAAATAACTGGCGGGGAAGAGGTTAATGAAAATCCGTGTAATATACACATTTAATGTGCAGTTATACAGTGTTATATGTTTCATTTTATACATATCATTTATCTCTAGTTTTTATCTCATGGCAATTAACAGGTTCTCCAAAATGTACTTAAGTTGAATAGCAACGACTCGCATATTAATAACGAACGTGTTGCTAGGCAAATGGGAGTCAGGGTCGAACGAACAATTAGCATAAGGGCATATTGTAATCAAAAAGCCGATCATGTCCTATATATTATTGAATGCGTACATAATTTACGTATTTTGTAGATATCTGGTGTGTATATAAAAAACTGTCTCCATTGCTGTCATATTTTGTGTTGCGAAGTTGCCATGAACTTATTTTCTTTATTTGCCGTTATAATTTCGCATGTGAGGGTAGTCCTGGTTATGACGATAGATATAACCTGATCGGGAGATTGGAGGTTTTAGGAGCGTGGAAACACCGCTTAATTACTGTTGTTCCCAGATCTACCCTGACCTTGAGTGGTAGCACCTGTTAGGGTCCCAGCTATGGGCAAATAGTGAACGGCCAAACGAAAACAAAACAGTATGAAAGTATAAAATACATATTTATTGCAAAAATAGCAGCAATAAATTTTTATATAAAAATTACCAAGACATATAACAAAATGACCAACAATACATTTTATCATAGAATTACTAACAATACATTTTATAGGAATATAACTAAGAATAAATTTTATCTATAGTTGAAGGCATGCAGTTGCGTTCAAAATACTTAGGTTTCGGCATTAAATAACACAGCCATCTCGCCTTCAGTAACTTTCGCACCGACGTGCCGTGGCTTATCTCTGTTTTTTCTTATTTTTTTGACAATTGTACTAATGAGCTTTTTTCCCCTGGTGACTAGACATGAATTTAAACTTTCTACTAGGTCTACTGTCGAACTAGCCAGATGCAACCGCCATTTCTATTCTAAAATTTTATTTTCTGGCACTTCTAACCTGTGGAGCTCCCTTCCGATTCCTTGATTCTAGGTTAACATACAATCTTCAAATATTGAAATGCAATGTCAATCGCCATCTTCTGTCTTCCTGAACACAGTTCCTTTAACTTCCCTTCCATCCCTTCTCACTAAAGTCTTCTCATTCTCTTTTACTCTCTGTACCACCACCCCTGCGTCTTAGTGGCATTGTTGCCTTGCTGGTGGGGGTGAAACGATTAAAAAAATAAAAGAAAAAAGCAGGTTTCCCGTATCAATATTCCTCGTCAGGAATAAGTTTTCAAAGCCCTCCATATTCGTAATGTGTCCAAGGCTGTCTTTTCTTGTGGCTGACTCGCTCCGTCCATGGAATTCTCAGTATCCTTCTGTAGAACCCCATTTTTTGCTGCCTCTAGTTTTTTTCATCTCTGGTGAAGTTGCCCAACATTCACTGTCACATAAGAGGATGGATATCACATAGAAATCCAGCACTGATTTCTTTGTTTCTAAACTTGCTTTTGGTGAATTAGTAATATACGATCTTTCACCCAAAGCAAGGCAATAAAGTCACTAAGACGCAAGGAGTTACTAAGTGTGAGAGTATATAATAAAAAATAATAAGCAGGGAGAACAATAAAAGAACAGGAATTAAGAAGACAGAAGACATCGATTGATCGTTATAAATTTAAATGCGATATCAAAGTTGACTGGAAAGCAAGAAGCCGGAAGCGATGTCCACAATCTGTAGAAGAAACTGTTAGTATATATTACATCTAGCCATTTCAACTGTAAAATGATGAGACCTTACCGCTAATCAAGTACTGCGTTTAAATTAATAAAGCCGTGGTACCACGGAGAAAATTTCATCAGAAAAATTACCATGAAAATATTTATAGAAAAGGTACAGCGACTGAAGCCTAGATGCCAGGTCATGGTACTAACATTCGAGATTCATTTGGGGTGGATTTTATAAAGAATCTATAAATGCATAGCAGAAGCACATGACCAGATGTGGGAGCAATATTAAATACATTAAGGAATCGATGAGTCTTGTACGACCCCGTGAAACAAATTCACCAGCAGTAGACCTAGAACTGATACAATGAAATCTTTCCACTTACGTTAGTGGAAACTGTTAGCCTGAATTGACATAGAATGTTTATACTAATGCTGAAGATATTATTAAGTCCGAACAGCCATTCATTTTCTTTACACAACGAAGACTATCTGAAGTGAAAAAAGAGTTTAAACCTATATTAAAATATCTCATAATAATTATGTATAATATAATAAAAAAATATTTTAATAGAACAAGATCTTCTGGTGTAACTGAGCCCGTTCGTATTCCACTGGAAAGAAAAAAAATCCATTCAGACTGATTCTTCCCCGAGACTGTTACTCTGTGGGACGGCTTGCGAAATCATTCTTCTCCGATCACTACGACTTTAACCACTTGAAGTTTAGGACCAATACTTATATATCCTACATATCCTCATAATCTGCATCTCTTATTTACCGACCCCTTTACGCCCTTACAAAAACCTCATTTATTAACCCTCTACATTGAGTGGCTCATCGATTTTGTATTAGATGAACAGTACTATAAATTAATATCGTGATACCGTGCGCCGTAATTACAAAGATTGTTTGCCTTTAAAAATTGATCTTTCAGAAACATCCTGGCGAAAACATTTTTGGCAAAACATAATCTGTTATACACACACACGTATATATATATATATATATATATATATATATATATATAAGAGAGAGAGAGAGAGATTGTGTGTGGGGGGTGTTTCTTTTCTGGGTGTGTTGCCAATACAAACATCATTGTGAAACAGATGACAAAAGAGAAAAAATTAATCATGATCAGTTTCATCCAATCTACATATGAATGGACAAATATTTGGCTAGTGGGATTTGTATACGTATATCAATACCTTCTAGAGAGCAATTTAAAATTTCAGATTTTGTCTTTGTCAACAGTTATACACAGTCCGCCCCAAAAATGTGTACACACTTCAGGAAAGGAAAAACGTGTCTTTCTTTATTTTAGCAAATTGCGATAACAGTGTTTACTGTAGTACGATATTTACTCGACCGATGGTACTACCCTCATGCCTGTTGCATCAACAGCTGACGTCAGCAACATGGCTGACGTATGTTTGTCGTTTGAGGATTATTTTAAAGTAGTATTTCAAATTCGAGAAGGTTGTTGAAGTTTAAAGATAATGGAGCATTTTATTTGGAACACAACCCCCAACGCGTTTCATGTAACATCGATTTAAGACCTGCAGATTTTTTTTCTTATGGGGTACCGTAAAGGATGTTATGTATCACAGAAAGCTAACTACATTGGCGGGCCTTAGACAAGAAATTGAAAATGCATGTTCAGGAATCCCACTGAACATTTTGGCCAACGCTGCCTAACGTTCGCTGTACTAATAAATAGCTGGAAGTTAAATTCTAGCATTTTGAACATCTCTTGTTGATTGTAGAGTCCCAACGTAACTTGTATGAATCTCGTGATGACTGAATAAATAAAGTACTATAATATCTAACGCATATACTCATGTACAAGCAGAATTCGTGTATAACGTATATACCTGAATTTTAACCCTCCCCACAATATATATGTCTATATTACAATCGGCCACGTTAAATGCATGATTTTTAACGACTTCAAAAAAAATTACCTGTGAATAGTGCGATCCTTTAGTTTTTATTTTTTTTAAATTGTTCATAAAAACTCGCACGATACTCGACAATATACCTTAGAGAATTTTATCCTTTCCTGAAGTGCGGATTCATTTTTGGGCAGATTGTGTATTTTAGCTTTATTATTTGAAAACACACGCACATTACATATATATATATATATATTATTATAGTTATTTGGGTATCAAACTTTCTTTTAAAATCATGGCAGACAAGGAAAATTTAATTTATTTTTTCCAGCATTCTTACATTTTTAACCATTTAGTCGAAGTAAGGCAGTGTAAGAATTGTTCATAATGTCCATTGTCGCAAACGGTTTCAGTAATTTCTTCAGTCATTTTGAAGGGATTTAAAAATAAAATCATCCTTGATAATTGCTAAAAAGTATAGCCGACAGTGTGAGGATATACAGAACATTCGGACCATTTCTACTTAATTTAAAGTCCAGAAAAGAAGAAATAGATAGATAGATAATATTAGTGTTTAATATACATATATACATATATATAATATATACATACATACACATACAAATATATAACAAATTCAGGTAGAACTCAATGTCCAGGACAGAGTAACAATATAATAAAAAGGCTTAAATACTAATATTCCATGGTTATAATTTATTACATTGGAATCGTAATTACGATCCAATTCATCATACCTCCAAATTCAAAAAGAAATCAGAAAAAATAACTCCGAGAATAAAAAAGATAAAATTTAGCGAGAGTGTATGTATGAGAGTGAGGGACGATTGTCAGAGGTATATATATATATATATATATATATATATATATATATATATATATATATATATATATATATATATATGTATATATATTGGGTGTACAGCAAAATGGTCCAAATCGTGTAACATCAAAATTGTTCATTGGTTAGATTAAGTTTGGAAATGTTGTATCTTAGAAATGATTAAAGATATCGTACTGGAATTCTCCGAGGTTCTTATTACTCTATTGGACTCTACTTTGAGCAATAATAATGTATTTTGCTCTAAGTTCAAATTATGACACGTCTTGCTGTTGCTACCTCCTGATCCAGTTTTATTCTCTACTGTTCCCGCGTCCTGGGTATGACGATAAACTACATCCGCGTCCTGGGTATGACGATAAACTACGTCCAACCAAAAGGCCGTCGATCCGATCAATCGGCTGGTCATGTCATGCCCCATCACATCTAACCCATCCCAAAACAACTACAACTTACAATTAACTTTCCCTCCCAAACCCTACACTAAATATACTAACACCTTACCTCTAAAATGTGATGGCAAACAATGATGTTGCCAGCTATACGTTTTTTTAAACAATGATGTTGCCAGCTATACGTTTTTTTTTAAACAATGATGTTGCCAGCTATACATTTTTGAAACAGTGATGTTGCCAGCAGTACGTTTTTAAAACAATAATGTTGCCAACTATACGTTTTTGATATATCTAGTAAATACTGGATCTGGCATTAAATAACCCATAGTGGTTGATATGCCATAAAACCCCAAACAAACAAACAAAATCTACTGTTCCCTCTTTTTTGCCGTATTCACCATTCTCTTGATGGTTGTTGAATGGGCTTTAAAATTGGAATCCAGAGTATGAATATTGGCACAATTACTGAAGGCCTGAATGAATTTCTTCGTCACACCATGGCTCATTTGGAAAGACAGTGGGGCTGGCACAAAACGATTTTAACCTATTCTCTTTTTAGCTGAATAACTGTTATGGTCCAATATCCTCGCACCACTGTTATGGTCCAAGGTTAGGACCAAGGAAGAACAACACGAACACAAGAGTAGGAATAACAAAGATATATTAAACACAATAATAATAATACAAGTTGAAGGTGTTAGTATGACTGTCAGTCTGGTTTAGAGTGAACTACTATTGTCTTGACTCGTTCCACTTCTTTCCATCGTCTCTCTTGAGAGGCGCGGTCTTTATAGTGTCAGGAAGAGTACATTGTCGTTACAGGTAAGTTCCCATAACAATAACTCAAAGAGTTTTTCAGTGAATCTTACGAAGATTGGTGCCAAGTTGGTTAAACCTCTTATCTGAAAACCTGGAAAAAACTTAATTAGTTTAGTGGGTTTTTTTTTTTAGTTATTAAACATTTTGTAGGATGTCCATGTTCTTACTCGATTTGGAAAATGTTGCTGTTATACCCGGTATATATATATATATATATATATATATATATATATATATATATATATATATATATATATATATATATTAACGGGGATTTACTCGTTTTCGAGCACACCATCCACTAGCCAAATCCTGTTGCAGATGCCTTCCCAAGTATATGCTTGTTGAATAGTCGCGGGGTTGACTTGTGGTTTAAACTGTAACTATGCGGAACTGTTAGTTTTCTAGGGGGAAGCGAGACCAACGGTCCAACTCTCTGTGACGATGACTTGCGACTGGTTACTAAGACAACCATTAACGGCTTTCCAACAGTTCTGTCTACGCAATTTCAATCACAGTGCTTGGGTCGATCGGTGGTATGATTTATCACTTTCCTGCAATAAAACAGTATTAACAATCGGCCTGAATGTCCGAGAAATTGTCATAGAAAATATGCGTCCTCCGACAGGAATCGAACCTGTATCCTATACGGAACCGTCATATAGCCTGGCGTCCTAGGGTCAGTTGGGCACCGGTGAAACGATTTAAAAAAATCAAAGATGCTCCCATCCTATCCAAACATATGGTGAGCTTGGACATGGTCAGTTTGTTCACCAAGGTACCCACGGAGGAGGCACTCTCAGTAGTCAGAGACAGATTGGCCTCTGACACATCCCTAGAAGAACGGACCAGTATTTCAATAGATAATCTGATAGAAATGTTGACTTTCTGTACACACTTCGGAATGGGATCACACATATATCGACAAGAGGAGGGTTTAGCAATGGGCTCGCCATTATCAACAGTTAATGGCGAATATATACATGGAATACTTTGAAGAAATGGCATTAGAATCTATATCTCTAAAGCTAACTCTATGGTTAAGGTACGTAGATGACACCTTCATACTCTGGCCACACCAGGAAGATATCCAGGTTCTACTGGACCATGGGAATTCAATAAAACCTTCGATACAGTTCACGATGGAGAAAGAGAGTAACAAAACATTCCCATTCCTGGATGTTCTAATATCTCGAACAGAGCATGGGTTCAAGAAGCCATATACCGTAAACCGACATTTACTGGTCAGTACCTCAATTTCAAATCCCACCATCCATACAGCGTAAAGAAAGGGATCGTCCGCTGCTTACAACACACAAGAATTAGGCAGTATAAGTAGTACCCTACGACGTAACAACTACCCTGAGTACATGGCAGAAGCTCCATAAAACTGGGATAGGCGGGTACAAGAAGAGGACAACAACACTCAGAAGACAGTCTGCCTGCCTTATGTGAAGGGGTTATCAGAGAAAGTACAAAGGATCTGCGGTCCATATAACATCAGGACAACCTTCAAACGCTGGACGACACTTCGCAGATATCTCTACCGAGTAAGACCCTCTATAGAGGAGAACATGACTAAAAACTGTGTGTGCGCTATCCCGTGCAGCTGTGGAAAGAAATATAAAGTTGGGTCATGTCACCCCCTTAAGGTAAGGCTTCAAGAACACCAGAAAGTTTTAACACGAGGGGAAGTCGAAAAATCAGGCGTGGCTGAACACATATGGATAGAAATGTTGAAATCATAGACAAAGAACATCATTGGAAAATTCGTAAACTTAAAGAATCAGTACATATGCTAGGCCACAAAAATCTCCTGATCCGACCAAGCATAGAAAGGAATACAATTTGGGAACCAGTAATAAGGATTGCCAGAGAAAAGTGATAATAACCACAAAAATTGCAATATGAGCTCTGATAAAAAAACATTCAAAGATAACAGCAATAATTGCAATATGAGCACTGGTAAAAATGGTTGCTGAAGACATTAGGTTTATAATACCCAGAAATTCATATACAGATGTCCTCAAGGACACATGGCACAGTGGATAAAGGCGTTAGTAAGATCCAGTGACAGGACCCAAAGAGTATGAGTTCAATATCTGGTTAAGACGGTTGAGAACTTGGAGAGGGGAATTAACAGGAGATAACTAACATCCATTAGACATGGCACGTGGAACTAGAACAGTCTACCCCAGTGAGCGAAATAAAGGGTTCAGTTCGACATTCCAACCAAGCTGAATCGTACAACGGCCGAAACGTTGTGAAAAACATGGCGACAAAGATAAGGACAATAGTCCGAATAATGTAAATAGGTTTTAAGACGCTTGGAACTACGTATTAATTGCTGTTGTTCCCAGGTTCACCCTGACCCGGGGTGGTAGCACCTGTAGCACCTGTTAGGGTCCCAGCTATGGGCAAATAGTGTACCACCAATCTATGAAATCATAAACGTTGATTTTTTAGTCAAATTACACTCAATACATTTTTGATAAAAGAAACATTAAAAAGATCCTCTGTACACAAATACAAACTGATTTCTTACAAAGAATCATATTGTATTCATACAAACCTATCCTAAAAATCTGGTCGGCATTAAATAACTAATTGAGATTGATATGCCGTAAAACAAACTATACCAAACCGAAAAATTACTAAACTGTTGTGTGATTTCTCCTGTTAAATAATATTTTAGCAGACTATTATTTTTTTAAAGAATTGTATCAGTGCTCAGACTTCCTCAGGTTGACCTTTGAGGTCAGATACAAGCCAAAATAAAAAGAAAATCGATTTTGACTGACTGACCTAGCGTGGGAATGATAGATAGAGAACGTTTTTTTCGGGGAGTTCGTTGTTACACGTCGAACAATGTGGACGTATTCGTGGAAACTACTCTCCAGTGGAGGGAGAGAGCAACCCCACTGGCTAGTTAGAACAGTACACTTCGACGTGTTTAATAAAATAGTTAATTTAAAATTACTTTTGTTAATGTATTTCATCTCATGATTCAAAAAACATTTCGCTACCCGACCAGGAGAAGAAGACCGAGAGAATGTACACTTATTCAATTTGGCGCAAGACCAAGTCCCTCACCAAGGGGATATACAACATTCCTCTATGAGAGTGAGTGTTGGATATCTCCTCAAAAATGAAGAGGGTCCTTGAAGCAACGGAAATGTGGTTCTACAGAATGATACTGAGGATGCCGTGAAGCGAATATGTGAGTAACGACGAAGATTCAGAGATATAGAAACCAAAAAGAAACTAATATTTAACACCAGGAAGAATCAGCTGAAGTTTCCAGGGCATATAATGAGAAAGGAGGGCTTGGAAAATCTGATACTCACAAGACTGATAGAGAGAAAGAGGAACAGGGGAAGACAACACATAACATAATTGTCAACCTTCAGTAAATGAATGGCGGAACAGGGCTTAGGAGAAATAACAGAAAGACAAGGTTTACTAAGAGCTATAAGGGATAGGAAGCTGTGGAGAGCCATGATCGCCTACGTCCTAAAGGGAACACGTTGCATAAAGACGAAGACAAATAGGTTAGTAAAGAGCAGTTCCCGCCTACACCATTTTAGTCCATTTGACATACTAATACATTTCTACGCAATTAATATAATGACCTTTTTTTCTCTGTTTGTAGCAGTTTTTCTAAGCAAGTTAGTTACACTTCTTTCATTCAAATATTCCTCTCTCGTTTCCTTAAAAGGAACAAATATGTTCGCGTGGCTACAGAGCGGGAGGCTTATTCCTTTTTATGTTTGCCAGCCTGGAGGAAAAATAAGAAAACAAAAAGTCGGATATCTGCTTTCTTGGGAGTTTTTTTTGTTACAACCTGTCAAATAGTCACGATAACACAGAAGCCCATTTCCTATAACTCCAGCAATTAATGCATAGCAGACATGTTGGATCGTCGATGAGTAAAAAACCAATAAGAATCCATCTTTTAAAAATGCCGCGTAATTATCAATAAATATCGGAAGTGAAACGGTTATAATATTCACCTTCTGTGAATACAGTTGGTGGCCAACTGAGAACAAGTAAACATCTAATGATAACAGGCGTTTCATTTATTTGTCGTTAAATATATCATTATATATAATTATCGGAAAAATCACCACAGACAACTGTTTCTGTCTACCGTCAGCATGGCTGATGCTAAACTCCAGGAGAGCAACACTCTACGCCTTCT
The DNA here is from genome assembly GCA_964036315.1 of Acanthosepion esculentum. NCBI lineage: Eukaryota > Metazoa > Mollusca > Cephalopoda > Sepiida > Sepiidae > Acanthosepion > Acanthosepion esculentum. Next base: position 91,202,133 of record OZ038498.1, read on the forward strand.
TGGACTTTCCGCTTATATGTAGTGGAGCGACTATATCGAATCAATTGCTAAGTGTCCTGCAAATAAAGTTTGTTCACTGTAAAGTTACAGAAATTTTTCTTGAAAAACACAGGATGTCCATAGAGTCTACCATTTAAAAAAATATTACAAAAGCAAATAAATAGACAAATATGTGGAAATTGTTACAAAATAAGTAAATATTGAAGTTTTTAAACTAATTTAATACACCTCTATATATGCACCATTGGTTGCACGAAGCACATAAAGCCAGTACTCGATTTATTGCCATGTTCGTTGTAGATAGCCTCATCAGTGGTGACAATGACATCATTGATCTTTTGCTTTAGATCAGTGATATACCGTATCTTTGTTTGATGCACGATATCTTTAACATAACCCCATAGAAAGAAGTCCAGGAGGGGAGTGATATCTGGTAAACGAGGTGGCCAGGGAATTGAACCATCCCTTCCAATCCACCGGTTTGGAAATGTTAGGGGTTCATTTAACAGTAGCTCTTTTATCAACAGGATGCCTAAAATATACAAATGCAATGGGATTGAAATCTTTGATAACTACTGAGTACATAAAACAAATCTGATTAAAATATCTCATTCATTGCCTTTGTAATATATTTTTTTAAATTGTAAAGAGACTTTATGGACACACTTTAGAGTGTCTCTCGAACAAATACTATTTTCTTCCACAGTAAATATGTTCCTTTAAGTAATAATTTAAATCTTTATCTTCATTTTTGACAGGTAAAATAAGAAAATTATTTTTGCTATTTTTGCTCATTGCTATTATCTTTATGAAAATTAGTTTTGCATTAATTATTTTGAATAAGGATTACTTAAATAATTCCTTTCTGCTTACATAGGAACCATTGCTTGGATTTAATATACATGCTGTCCATAAAGACTCATTACAATTTTTTTTAAATTATTACAAATACAAATGAACAGACAAATATGTGCAAAATGTTACAAAAGGAGATATTGAAGTTTTTAACTAATTTAATACACCTCCATATAGACACCATTGGTTGCACGAAGCACATAAAGACGCCACTCAATTTCTTGCTATGTTCGCTGTAGCATAGCCTCAACAATGATGGCACTGATATCAGTGATCTTTTACTCAATGATGACCCGTATCTTTGTTCGATATACTATATCTTTAACATGTCTCCATAGAAAGAAGTCCAGGAGGGTGATATCTGGTGAACGAGGTAGCCAGGGAATTGGACCATCCCTTCCAATCCACCGGTCTGTAAATGTTGGGGGTTTAAGTCTTTCAATACGATACCTGAAATACACAAATGCAATGTGGTTAAAAACTTTGATAACTACTGACTACATAAAACAAATCTTATTAAAATATCTTATCAATTGTCTTCGTAATATATATATATATATTTTACATTGGAAAGAGACTTTATAGACACCATGCGTATCTTGCATATTTATAAATTCGTTTGTGCATATCTAGTGTGTTGCTCCTGTTGTAGATCAATATACTTGACGAAATCAAAAGAAGGGTCTGTAATATAATCGATCCTGACCTGGCATCTCGACATCAGGTACTTTCTCACGGATGTGCCGTTGCTTCCCTCTGTCTTTTCTGCAAATATTTTCATGCCAGCTGCTCTAATGAGCTTTTTTTCCTTGGAGTTGCATCTACATTAATTTTAACTTGTTACTAGATTGGCAACTTGGTGTCACTGTTTTACTGTTGAACTACCTACATTCAACCGCCATTTCTACTCTAACAGTTTATTTTCTCGCAGTTTATTTTTATTTTTATGTATTTAGGTCGTTCACAAAGTTCTAAGCCTCAGCAATAGCTGAATATTTTTGTTGTGGCAACACTACCACTTCTTATAAAACTAGAACAACAAATTCAGATGTTGGTCTTAATTTCTGTGCAGGTGAAACTCATATAAAGGTGAGAGGTGTGAGACAAATCTAAAAATAGACAAAACAAGCAGTCATAACGTATGTCCAATATGACAACCAAGGACATTCATGAAGATATGGTAGAGACACTTACTGAAGACTTCCCTTAAGTTGAGCAGAGGCAGCACAGAAAATGGCTCTCGGTCAAGTCGTCCCCAAACCTCAACCACTGATGAATAAGTTGATGCCATTCAACGTATGGTTTTGAATGACAGACATCTTACTGACTAGCAGAAAGCTAAGTCCAATGAATTCGTCCTGGTTCGGTCCATACTGTTTAACTGAGATCTTGAGGATGAGCAAGTAGTCTGGAAGAGCGGCCCCAAGAATGCTGACACCAGAACAGAAGCTGAAAAAGGTTGACATTTCCAGAACATTTCTGACTCGCTTCGATGTTGAATTTGAGAATCTTCACTGCAGATTAATGACTCAAGATGAAATCTGGGCTCACCACTTCGAATCTGAATCAAAGATTCAAAGCAAGCAGTGGAAACACTGGTTCTCCACCGCTGAAGAAATTCAAGCTGGCAGCGTCTGTTGGCAAGGTGATGGCTTCTGTTTATTTGGTGGATTCTGAAGGCGTAACCAGGACAGACTAACTTGAAAAGGGGAAAAAACTATTAATGCTTCAAAATTAAGACAACTAAAGAAGGCCATGAATTCGAAACGTAGAGTGAAACTCTACGGCATGTGTGCACCTGCTCAAGGATAACACGCCCGTTCATACTGCTCAGTTTGTAGTAGCTGAATCAGCAAAATATGGCTTTGAATTGCTACCTTATCTCCCTTACACACCAGGCATAGCTCCATACGACTTCTTGTATCCTAAACTCAAACCTCACCTACGTGGTCGCCATTTTGGAAACTATGACGAGATCATATGAGCTGTGGGGAATTTTTGGAGGACCGGGACGCCAACTTCTTCCGTGATGGGATTGCAATACTTAAGAATCGTTGGATCATGTGCATTGATGTCTAGTGGGCGTGGCTATATTGAAAAATATTGAAAAAGTGAAAAGTTACTCAAACTCTTTCTGAATGAAGCTTAGAACCTTTTGAACGACACTCTTTCTCGGTATTTAATATTTTCAGAATTTGTGTTTTTTTTTGGAGGGGTGTTTCCCATATTTTTTATTTGGGAGATGAACACGGCTTTTCGTTAAATGTTACCCATTTTTGGAATCTTTCTTGAAAACTGCCAATGCATATCTGCTTGGAATGCACTAGAATTTATGACTCACCTTTACACAAAATAGTTGGTTTTATTTTGTTATTCATATAACCTAAAGATTTATCCTGCATAATTTATTTATTCTGTATAACCGATTATTTTCTCGTATTTACGAGGCGCATTCCATGTTTTCGAACTTTTCTTTAGCAAAGGCAGTTATAACTCTCCCAGTTTATTGTAATGTGAGCATAATAGGGGTAGATAATTTCACTCTCATATCCGGTCTTTTGAACTGGAGTAGAGGTTTATCTCTTCATTCCTGTTTAGGACTGGGTTTCCGATTCTTTCTAAAGTCTTCTCTTTCTCTTTTACTTGCGTCTTCGTGGCATAATCGCCTTGCTTGCGTGAAGTGATAAAAAAAATATAATATATAAAATTCTATATATCTAGTAAACTGAGCTGCCAACTTTTTTTTCAAGATTGAACAAGATGGCTGTAACAGCTCTTTGGACACACCCTGCTTGTCACAGCTTAATAATTTGCAGATTTATTTTTACTCTTCTGGGGTTATTGGCCCTTGTTCAATGTCGTTCCTTCGGAGGGTTGGCGGGATGGCGTCTCGATTAAAGGACGAGCTTCGTGAAACGGAATGGCTCCTGCAGCGTATTTCACTGACGATGGTGCGAGGTAATTCTTCCTCCATCATTGCGGCTGGCAGAGGATAGCAAAAAAAATATTTTATTTTTGTTTATAGATACTTTATTCAAATAAAATCATTATTTATTATTCAACAAAAAAGAATTTTTCAGAATGCAGTCGAGACGTGAAGGCAATTTGGGAAGGTCGCTAAGCAATAAAAGTTTGTGTTGATTGTGATCGGTATCAAAACTTTCCCTCGTCCTACCTACAGTACAAACATTGCCCAATTTTGTTTTTTTCTCCAAGCTGAAGGAGAACCTCAACGCTTTGAAGACACTGAGAAGATGTCAAAGGGCCTGGACACCTTCAATTTGAATGACTTCCAATGGAGCCTTCGCGAATTCTGTTCAAGAAAGTAACAGTTTTTTTTTAGGCTTTTGTTTTGCTTAAACATTTCACTCCAAGCAAGTCGATAATGCCACTAAAATTAGAATGAGAAAACTTTAATGAGGAAAAGGATAATAGAATGTTCAGGAAGACAGAAGATGGCGACTGACGTTGCATTTAAGTATTTGAAGATTATCGGTGGGAGTAAAGCAAGAAATCGAAAGAAATTACTACCAATGAGGAGTGCGAGAAAAGAAAATATTAAAATAGAACTTACGGTTGCATCTAACTAGTTCAAATACAAAATAAGGAGACACATTAGTACGCTTAAATTCATGCAGTCACTGTATCAAGGAGCATCCTTTGGACAATTGAAGTCGAGATGCCAGGTTAACACCGATAACATTTCAGACACTTCTTTGGATTTTCCCGAGAATCTCGAGATGTATAGGAGCTCCAAACCAGAGATGGTAGCAATATTCAATGTACAAACGAATGGTAGATTTATAAATATGTAAGATGTGTTCTGACGAGAAAAATTGTCTTTGGGATGCAAAAAAAAGAATTTGTTTATTGACCATCTTCAAAAGGGTCACACTATCAGTAGAGTGTACTATGCCAACTTGCTGAGACATTTACGAAAGTCTATCAAGATCAAACCCCCTGAAAACTGACTAAAGCTGTCTTGTTTCATCAGGACAATGCTCTGGCATACAAGGCCTTGGTTTCAATAGTGCTCTTGTTTTTTGTTTAATAACCTTTATTCTACTTATTTATTATCGCACTAATGATGGCGTCATATCCGTTGTTGTTGACTTTTTGTTGGCCAACTGGATGAAATCTTCGCCTTCGGTGGGATCCAATCACTGCAACGCCGATGGAAGAAGTGTGTGGACCACATGGGGGACAATGATCATATTCTGTGAGAGTATCTTGGTCAGATTTTGATCTTTTCAGCTGACCTTTCTAGATAAAAATGAGTAGGTTAATATCAATAGATAGTTATATAAAAGTCTGATATCAATAAAAAGAACAAGAAATGTAATACTTATCGATAAAACCCTTTCTGTAGGTAACAGAAAGAAAAGCTGAATTTTTTACAGCCATGAAAGTCAGATTATTTGACTGACATTAAGTTGTTGATGAGTTTATCTTTTCTTTCCTTTTTTTTGTTTTGGTCTCCATCTTTATAGTTTTTCATCCCAAGGCAGATATTTTCCAGAGTAAATGAGAAAGGGAACGTGTTATTCCGATGTCTTTTTAAAGGTTTTGTCAAATTGTGCGCGTCAGCCTTTGTATGTATTACATTGCACAAGCACAAGGACTTGTATGCTGGAGCACTGTCCTGATGAAACAAGACAGCTTTAGTCAATATTCTGGTGGGAGGGGGATCTTGATATCCTTTCGTATTTTTTGAAGATGGTCACACTAGGAGAAGATCTCATTAGGACAATTGCTATAGAAAATACATAGGGACGTCACGTCACTGCAGTGTGAAAGTAACTGAAGCCGAGATGCCAGGTTAGGACCGATAACATTACAGACATAGATGCTGCTGAGAATATCAAGATATAGCAGAACTAGACTATGGTAGCAATATATTGTTCGGTTTGGTTTGTTTTACGGCATATCAACCTCAATGGGTTATTTAATGCCAACAATTTTTTTATTTATGGTAATATTTTTCCAAAAAACGCATTGTTGATAATATTTGTTCAAAATTGTTTTGCTGGCAATATTCTATTTCCAAACATGTACTTCTGGCAATATTTTATCCAAGAATGTATTGGTGGTAAATTTTCTTCAAAAATGTATTACTGGTAATAAAACCTATTTTTACACTTTCATAATTCTTTGAACTCAGTTTGGGGGTTAACTATTTTCCCATACGTGGGACCCTAACAGGTGCTACCACCCCGGGTCAGGATGGACCTACGAGCACCAGCAATTAAGAGGTGGTTCCACACTCCTGAAAACCTATCAATCAGAGGCCTTGCTGTCGGATGTAGTTTATCGCCTTACCCAGGACGCGGATGTAGTGTATCGTCATACCCAGGAAACAAACAATATTCAATGTGAGGGATAATGGTAGAGTTATAAATGCGTAAGATGAGTTGTGACGAGAAAAAAATGTCTGGCACAACATAATGAATATACAGATATGGTAATTTTAATGAGAATATTAACCGTTTCCCTGCAAGGAAACATTTAACATTCATTTACTTCACTACTCGGACAGCGCTACATTTTAACGAGATTTGAATTTCCACGAGATTTGAATTCGTTTCCCATGGCTATAAAAATCTTCCTTTTGCCATGGAGCTACGCGTGTACCTTTGTAGCCAATGAATTTATTCAGTCTTAACAATTTCTTTCTTTTATAATTTAGACTATTTTATTATTCTTTCTCTTTCGATGCAAATATAAATATTGTATTTTTTTTCTTTTGGCAACGAGCTCGGCTTTCTTGTTAAATGACGGTCGTTCTATTCAGCGATGTCAAGTTATCGTTTGGGCTCTGATCCAACAGCGTACGCCTTACGCTTGCATGTCAGCTACAGACGAAAAGAATCCTGATAGATTGTGTAATTATTAAACTGTCATTGATTTCTATAAAATTGATTTAATTGAGGCAAATTCAGAGTTAATAGCAAAATTGTTAGGCAAAGACGTGTCATCATCTAGGGCAGAATATCGATTATTGGATAATTTATCATACTTCTACCAGCGTCTATAAAAATCATTCACATCATATTCTTCTTCTTCTATGTGTCAGGTCCCTTCAGAACGTTGTTGGTTAAGGTTCTCCACAATTTCCTGTCCTTTGTAGCAATTAGTAAAATTTGTATTTTTTGTTATCTCTTACCATGACTTTCTCGAGTTTTTTTTTAAGCATTTCACCCCAAGCAAGGCGAGATGCCACTCGCACGCGAGGGATTACAGAGAGTGGGATCAAGAGTAAAGAGTCGTAATAGAGGAAAGGATGAATAGATCAAGGCATCGGGAGATGTCGATTGATATTGCATTTGGATATTTGGAGATTATAGCTATCAAGGAAACAAGTAAAAGGAAGGAAGTTCCACAGACGGAAAGTGCGAGACATGAAGCTATTGGAGTAGAATAGTCGACTACATTTCACTTTTCACACAAATGGATTCACCCAGGGTATACATATACTACTACCAGTGAATACCCGAATAGTGAAGGAGTCGAGACGGAACGACAGAAGAGTAGTAGACTGTATATATACTAGTGCTACTAACCCGCATTCCTGGATCTACTAACCCGTATTACCAGTTTGTATTATTACGTTAATACATTTATTTTTCTTATTCATTCCTGGCGTTTGTTATTCATCGCTATCGGATTCATCCCGGAATCCACAACAGGGTGGGACCGAGATGCCGACCTAGTGGCACGCTTAAATTCATGCAGTCTGGGAACTACCGAAAGTAGCTTGTCGGTGTAGTTACCGTGAAAGTATTTGTAGCAAAGACAGAGGGAGACGACGGCGCGTCTGTGAGAGAGCGACTGTAGATGAGATGCCAGATTAGGACTAATAGCATTGCATATCTGTGAGTATTATATGATTTATTGTTTTGTTTGTTTAACGGCACATGAACTCCTGTGGCTCATTTAATGTCGAAATTTAATTTTCATGGGAGCATTGAAGTAATAAAAATATGATATATGTTATTCTGCTTTCACAGTTGATTACATGGTAGATGATTCTCAGTTTTTGTGCATATACATGTTTGTGTGGACATAATTATTAGAGGCGGTGATGTGTATGTAGGATATTATATGGATTAATGTCATGAAAGAGTTATTTAAAGTTTTGTTTAGTTGGCTAATTGTTTAGCGGCATATCCAACTCTGGGTTATTTAATGCCAAAATCTAAATATTTTGAACAAAATTCATGACTTCAACTACAGATCAAATGTATTGTTGGTAACTTTTTATATAAAAATTTATTGCTGGTATTTTTACTATAAAAATGTGTGTTCATACTTACATAGTGTTTTGTTTGGGGGGTGCTATTTTCCCATAACTGGGCCCCTAACAGGTTCTACCATCCCGGGTCTGGGAAATATCATTAGCAATAAAGTAAACAATCCTGAGCTGCAGTGAATGCTAAACAATATCCTCACTGAAGAAAAGCAGGCTTAAGGCAATAGGGGTATGGTTTTACAGAAGGATGCTGAGAATTCCACGGTTGGAACGTGAGAAACGAGGACGTTTTAGGAAAATGGAAACAAAAGAGTCCTTTATGCTTAAAATCTGAAACAAAATTGAAATTTCCAGAACAAATTATAACGAAAATAGCTTAGAAAATTTGACACTTACAAGACAGACTTAAGTTAAGGAGTAAGAACGATTAACCTAGCGAGCTTCGTGTAAATAGACAAGAGAATCGTAATGGGGGGGGACAGTAAAAGTCAAACTAAGCTTAGGATAGGAAGTTGGGGAGAACCATAATCGTTCACACCTGAATGGACATGGCTTTTAAATGAAGAACTCATTTACAACATTTACCGCATATACTCTTGTATTAGTTTACTTCCTGAGAGTGGGAGTTCTGATTTTCTTGTGAGTACTCGGATTGTTCACTTGGCTCGTGTATGATGCGACCCCATCTTCTGAGTAATAATAGTAAACTTACCGTTGTCAAATACTTCAGTACCGGATATCATCCTGGACATATAGAGGGCTTTGATAAGTTTTTAGCCACCCTTGATTAAAGCAATTTTGGCTTGTGTAATAACATCTCTTCTTTTTTTCAGATAATACCTTGTTAGCATCAAGCTACTCTCATCTATGAACGATAGTTGACTTATATTTTGCAACGTTTCTCCAGGATAATCATCAGACGGTTAATAATATTGTCAAGAAATTTAATGAAGAAGGCGATTGTCGTTTGAAACAAGGTTCAGGAAGACCAAGAATCAGGTCTGAGCGAACGAAAAGGGCGCTGAAGAGGAAAGTCATGAGAAACCGTCGTCAGAACGTCAAAGATGTCGCCAACAGCATGGCAATGTCGCTATATGCGGTGAGAGATTCTAAAAGAGCTAGGCTATCAAAGAAGAGTTGCAAGAAAGAAACCCTTTACAGGAACAGGCGCATGGACTGGGCGAGAAAATTCGAGAGAAAAGATTATGAATTTTGGCAATCCGTAATTTGATCAGAAGTAAATACTGCCAATATATCGAATTTGAGACAGGTTTGTGTTTAAAGAAATCAGAATGAAACTTGGAACACTGAATATCTGCAGGCAACCGTGAAACATGGAAGGATTGGAGTAATGGGGTGTAGCGCTGTCTTGTTTGGAGGGAAATCTGAACTGATTCTTGATGGCGAGTGGTTTAATGGTCCAAAATACTGTCAAATATTAGAGAAAGGACTACTCCCACGATTTGAAACCAATCCGATTGACAAGAATGTCTACATTTTTCAAGAAGATGGAGCGCCATGGCATACAAGCCAAGTAGCAATGGCCTGGAAAGAAATTGCAAGGAATCAAGTCACTGCCATGGGTATCCCAAAATCCTAACATGAATCAATTGGAGCACGGTTGGGAGCACCTTGACCGAAAACTTCGAGAGCGTTCAACCAAAATCACGTCAGTGACAAACCTTAAAGAAACATTGCTAAAGAAGTGGCAAAATATGGATCAGACGATTGTTGATAACTTGATCAAATCCATGAAAAATCGAATACAAGGACTGAAATTAGCAAATGGAGGACCGACTCCATACTAGTTCCAAATAATGTTTATTTATATTGAATAGGGATTACGTAATTAAAGTTTGAAATTGGATGTAGTTTATTTCTCCTGGCTAAAAACTTTTTCTTAGGCTACTGTATTTCATAGCAAATAAATGGTCTTCATTCTTTTTTGTACAAAAGCTACCACAAAACGGTGATAAAACCAACTTACCGTAAAATATCAGATCCGAAGACTTAGATACCGTATTTTTGTTTTCTTTCATGTCCCTTTACCCTGGACCTGCCCCCTAAGTTTCTTTCCTTTTGTGGCTACATGAAGAGCAAAACCTAATCCATTATGTATATCACTTAAATTAAAAATACTTTATATAAACGAAGAATTAATAGATTTTTTTTCTCAAATTTGCATTCGTCTTCGTTTGGTAAGTGATTACATCGCTGAGATATTGCCTTTCCAATGACAACTTTTTTGTCAGGATTACTGAAACACAGTTAAGGGTGTCCCACGAATTAAGGTACATAATTTGCGTTATGATAATTCAAGTAATTGTAAGTAACAAGATAAAAGTATTCTATACAGCTATGTTGTTCGTTTTATGAATTTTAACCCCTACAGAAAAAAAATATTTTTTAACCCTTTCAAAAAATTACCTGTGTATAATACGACGCCATAATTTTGGCATAAAAAATGATCATGAAAACTCGTACTATATTTTAGTATCTACGGTAAACACCTCCACCAAATAGATTCTCTGACGGAAGTACTTCATTAGCAGACGATAAATATTTTATTGTCTCCATAGACTTTCAGTTTTAATTTTTGTGAATTCTTGACCTGTGTAATTATTGCATATTAACAGTAAAATCTTTTAAAAATTCTGAAAATTCTTGTTGAGGTCTTACTATATTTATTCCTGTAAATAAACAAAACCTTCTAATGATATCGATCGGTTCGTAAACTTCTCACATTCAAATATATTCGGTTTCGAAAGGTGGTCTTCTTTTTTCCCTCCAAATTTGGAGAGTCGTCTTGCAATGGCTGCCATCTTAACGATGTTACATGTATTTATGTTTTTTTTTTCTTTTTCTAACCTACATTTCACCTGGTAGACCTTCAATAAATTTGATACGTACAAAACCAGGAGCTCCAATTACAAATTGGGATTATATGTATCTCGTTAGAGTACCGTATTTCTTTGAATTCGATCGATTTTTGTTTTGCTATTTCGTCATGTTCTTACAAACATATTTCGTACGTTGATATCAATAACCTGTGCAGATCTTTCATTTGTTCTTATTATTTGTTTGTCATTGTTGTGGGTGATCACATCAGAACTGATTTGTTGTATTCTCAACATCGATCGGTCTGGATTCGTAATTCCCATTATATCTTGTCGTTCACAGAAACTTTCAAGCTATAGATTGTCTCATGTATTGTGTTTCTCTATTTCTCGGGGCAAAAATCTGTTTTTTTTTATATCGATTTAGCCATTCGGCTTGAAGTACTTAAAAACTTACTCGCTCTTGCTGAATTTCTTATTTCATAAATTTGCGTAAGGCTAAATTTTGTCTGTGTTTCCACATTTTATAATTTTTTATAAAAGAAACTTCATTGTTTAAACATAAATAATGCTTTAAAGATATATATATATATATATATATATATATATATATATATATATATATATATAATGTCGTAAATTCCGTTTCAAAGTATTTTATTTGTATACAGATATTTAATAGCGGATTTTAATAAATATTTTCTTCTGTGGTAATTATTATTCAAATTTTATTATTGTTATAAGCAATGTTTCTGTTGAATTTAATGTTGTATTTTAAAATCCATTGCCTTTTTATAGAAATAATTTATTTATTATGTTATTCTATTTTGTCGAAATTCGGTCGTAAGTTAAAAAGCTCTACAGCGTTCATAAGTATTGTTGTCCGCTGCCATTTCCCATTTCTACAAATTAGTCGAAGGTGAAACCAAGCAAATTATGGAATTTTGTAGTAAACTAAAATAATCAGTTTAATTAGATTTTTTAAAACAAAATTATTTAAACAAGCAAAGTATAATCAGTTCGGATGATGATGATGATGATGATGAAGAGGAAGAGGAAGAGGAGGAGGAGGAAGAGGAGGAGGAGGATGAATAACGATAGCAATACTTAGAGATGAACATAATTTAAGAAAAGAAAAGACACAGTGCCTGACAATATTCAAGAATATTTCAGCAGTCTGTCTTCTTCAAGTTATGTTAAATATAGCATACAAGAATGAAACTTCATAAAAACGGACGTACTGGTAATCAACGCGTCAAAACGACTGAAGCTCAGTCAGCGTGAATGGCATGCAACGGAAACGTAAGTAATCGTGCTCATCTTGAAATTTACTGTTACGTGATTAGTTACTAAGATGAATTAATCAGACAGTTTAGTATAAATTTCTGTGGAATTCTCCTGTCATTTTATTCATTCGCTCGGAGTAGGACGTTAGTCATTTGCATATGTAACCATCTTCATGCCTTTTAAGTGTCGCAAGGTCAGTGGAATCTGGATAATCTTTCCGAATGTGAACGTTGTTCGTTGAAGTTACAGTCGTTCGGAATAAAATGTTCCGCAAGCCCTGTTATTGTCACATTGTTGTGTTTGACATCATAGCTGTGGCCATTGCATCTTTTATTTAATTTTTTTGAAATATTGTTGAATATTGTCAAATGTTTTTTCTATTCTTTTCTTTTTCTTAAATCGCGCTCGTCTCTAAATCCCCTTTTTAAGCAAATCCCCCACTAAGCAAGGCAGTAAGCACTGCTCAGTTCGGAAGAGAGAGGTTCTGACACAAAACGAATTTAACCGATTCTCTTTCTAGCTGAATAAATCAAAGGCTTTTCTAATGATTCTTACGAAAAATGATGTCAAAATGCCTAAACGTTTTATCTGAAAGCCTGGAAAAAAAGAAATTCAATTAGTTTAGTGGTTTTGTAGATATTAAACAATTTTGTAGGATGGACAATTGTGTATTTGGGCAGCAATCTTTGTTTTATACAAGTTTCATTAAAAACGACTGATGAGAAACTGTGGTTAAGTTTTCACTTAATTTTTCTTGTGTTGTTTTAATATTCTTTTTTCTGGACATAAATTATGTAGAATTTGTCCGAACTTTCTGTATGCCCGTGTGTTTTCGGCTAATCCTTTAGCCATCATCAGGATAACATTTTTTTGTACTTTTAACTGAATGCATGGATTTTTTTTTATAGTTACAGGAATGTTTTATTTTCCAAATAAGTATTTTATTTATGTCCGGAAAAGAAGAAAATTATAAGAAAACATGAAAAATTAAATAAAGATATTACCGCAGTACCTTGTCAGTCGTTTTTTAATGCGGTAATATCTTTATTTAATTTTTCATGTTTTCTTATAATTTTATATATATATATATATATATTCCGTATATTTTGGCAGCATATTTTCATTTAAACATGTCTGATTCAAACAATTTATACATGTTGTATTTACATATTTTTAATAAAATCATTTCGTAATATATATATATATTAAAAAGAAAACATTGGTGTGACCAATGGACGATCTATTACATTAGACAAGAAAAATTACCGAAGAATGAAAGAGAAAAAAAAGACGAAACACAAACATTTACGTATGCAGCGAAGTAAAGTACTCAACGCCTAGACTGCCTAGACAGAACAAAATGAAAACTCTCAATGAAAGACAAGCTCGCGTCGCTATTCAAGTTTTACCTTCACGCGATCTTCAGGCGACTAGAAAGCAAATGAAAGGAGGCGAGATTTATGCTCAATAACGTAAGGATACTGAAAATGAATCGAAAATATATTATTGTCATAAGTTGAGTTTAAAAACATAGTAAATATGAAAATGCGACGCCGCTGGCTGTCTTTTACTGGAAAATTAAATGAGAACTACATAAGTCCCTCTCACAAATAATATGGAGAGTTCTTTAAAAAAAAGCGTTTGAAAAATACGAGTGATGTGTGTAGGCATTCCCTCAAAGAAAAGTTTGCAATGTTAAGTTTGAGCATCAATACTGGAATGCTAAATAAATTATCGGAATTAATCAATGTATTTAGGCATAGTATAAAATACTTATTATTCTCCCTGACATGTGTCTTCGCCGCCTTTTTACCTCGCCCCTTTTAGTTTAGTCGCCTTGATTAGTTCAGCCCACCCACGAATCAGTAAATTAATGGCACTGGCATGTCTTTTACATTTAGTTACATTTTCTAGAATATAAATCTATAGAAACTACCGTGGCCATAAAGTGAAGGATCAGTTTATATATTGATTGTAATATAGAATTGATCCTGCACTTAATATCCACATCATAATTCCTTGTTTGTTTGTCAAATTCTCCTTAGGTATGACTCTACCTCTTCTCCCCCACCCCAGCTGTGGGTAATTAGTAAGACCTGTATCTCTGAGCCATTATTTCCAAAACAAAATAAAAAAAAATTTCTGGCTTTAAATAAACGGCAATGGGTTGACAAGCCATAAGAAACGAATCAATGTAACGCCGCAGAAAAATTGTAGCTATGTCATTTTGTCACTTGTTTTTTTGCTGATCATGGCTCTCCACTACTTCCTGGCTTTGTTATTGTAAATAACATTTAACTCTTTACCATCCCTCTTTATCAATGTTCGGCCATTCATTCACTATTCGTTCTCCTTAATTTATGTGTCGTGCCTGTTTTAATTGTGGGCGATCATGGCTCTTTACTACTTTGTATTTTAGGTTAATATATATATATATATATATATATATATATATATATATAATTTAATATCCCTTTTTTAGCCATATTCTATTCATGTATCCCCACAAAATCATTAAACAGATTACTCGCTTCTCTTACATAAATATAACTTCTTTTTATGTGCCATATCCATTCAGGACGTAGGCGATCATGGCTCTACACATCTCTCTATCACTTGCAGCTCTCAACAAGCTCCTTCCCTCTGCCGCCTCCCCCAGACCACGTTCTGTCATTCACTTGCTTAAACCCTATAGATATGTCACGCGTTGCTTTCCCTTGTCTCTCTTTCCCTCTATTCGACCGTGAGTATCAGATTCTTCAGGCCCTCCTTCCTCATCATGTGTCCCAGAAACTTCCCGGCCTCTTCCTGGTGTTAAGTAAAATCCCTCTCCATATTTGTATCCTCTCCAATGACCTCATCGTTGCTCACACGCTCGGTCCATGATATCCTTAACATCCTTCTGTAGAACAACATCTCCGTCGCCTCGAGTGTCTTCTTCATCTTTGGGGAAATCGTCCAACATTCGCTGCCTTAAAGAAGGATAGATGTCAAGTAACAG
Source organism: Acanthosepion esculentum (assembly GCA_964036315.1). Taxonomy (NCBI): domain Eukaryota; kingdom Metazoa; phylum Mollusca; class Cephalopoda; order Sepiida; family Sepiidae; genus Acanthosepion; species Acanthosepion esculentum. The sequence continues at coordinate 91,217,362 of OZ038498.1, forward strand.
CTCAGTATTCTTTTCTTCGTTACCAAAGAAATCCTCCTGTCTCGTAATATTCTGCCCAACTTTTGGAATGTATCCTTGGCCATCCCAATACGTCTACAGATTTCAGTATCGCACTTACCGTCCGCTGTCAAGACGCCTCTCAGATATTTAAATTTCCGCGTCTGCTTGATTCTAGTGTTCCCGACCGCATTTCGGTCTCTTCCTCTTATTGATGACCATGCATTCTGTCTTCTTGTAATTCATGCTAAGTCTCTTCTTCTTACTCTCCGTCGCTACCTTCTAGGAATTTCTTTTTGTGTGCTAAATTCTCCAGACCCACTTTTCTCATTATATCTACCAAAAATTCTACTGTGTCTTACTGATCGCGGTATGTTTCCAGTTTTACTTTACAACTTTTGTCCAAAGTATTCTTAGCATTTGTTCGTAGAAACACATTTCAGTCACTTCACGTTTCTCTTTCATTTGTTACTGTAGGTCATATTCATCCCCTTTACAACATCAATTTTTCTCCGTTTTGCCATCCATTCACACAAAACGGTTCCGAGAGTTACTCACTCTTTCCCTTCTTCTCTCATGTTCAATATATCTACATTAATGTCTACAGTCCCACTTTCCTCATATATATCGGAAATTTCAACTGTCTCATTCTGATTATAAGTATAATCTTCCTCCTAGTTCCTATTGTCTTTTAGACTACCTCATTGATCACATGTTCTGTCTACGGTATTCTTAGCATTAGTCGGTTAGAACCATATCTTATTCTCTTCGACTTCGTATTGACTGTGAGGTAAATATCTAACATTCATTGTCAAATAGAAGATTGGGTATTACATAGCTCTCCAAATCTCTTTTCATTGTTTCTGACTTTATTTTCTCCTATCTTAATACTTTGCTAATTTTCTGTAAGACATTTTTCACTTTTTCTATTTGTCTTATTTCTGTGTCATATTTTTCATCGTCTCTTACTCCGATAGTTAAGTTTCTGTAACTGCTTCATTTTGACATCCCCACTATGTAGCGTATATCTTGGGTTGCCTTTTGTGCTAACTACCTTGGATTTTGTTTTCTTCTAACTAATGGTTAGTTTATTTCATGTTGTTTTTCGTTTCTATCTTGTCTAAGAGTTCATTCAGTTTTCCATCGGAGTCATCTACATATCTCATGTTAGTAAGATTATATTCGCCAAGGATAAGTCTTGGCCGGTTTTCTTAGCTTCGCTCTATGCCTTGAATAAATCCGGTGAAAAACGCATCCGTGTCTTGATTCCCTTTCTACTTTTATGCATTCTTGTTCTCTGTCCGCATAGCTTGTCTGAAACTTTTTCATTTTTTTCTAGGTCAGCCTCAGAATCTCATTTTTACCACAACATTGATTCTTTCCCAGATCTTTGGAGAAAAAGACCCCGGCTGAGACAGAAAAATGAGAATAGATACAAATATATATTTTTTTAATAAAAGAAGAGATGTTATCCGAAAGAAGCATTGAAAGAAAGATCGACAGAAGCAACTGTACTGAATACATGATTTTCATTAGATTCTTATTCAATAAAAAAGCAAAGAAAAACATTAGTTATTGGCAACGATTGAAAGTCAAGAATGCTTCTTAGAAACAGCAGGTTGGTCAAAGTTTTTTTTTTTTTAATTTTCTGATTGCTACTTATGATATTTATGTACTTGTATCTCCATGTTATATCATTAATTCAATACAACTTGTCCAATCGTTGTTGAATTGTTTATTATTTAACATATGAAAATTAATAGTTTATTCTTTATTTTATAGCTTTGATAGTGAGGGTTGAAAAAATTGCAATAAGTGCCATTTTACGATAACTCTGGACAAAAGCAGCGAGTGCAAGTACAACGGCAAAAGAAATTAATTTTGTGGAAGTCCCGGGAACTGTCAACGAACGTATGGCACAAAACTAGTTCAGACGTTTCAAAGAAGGTGGTACGAGCCTCGAAGACAAAATCAGGGAGATCTTCTGTCGTGGAAGATAACGCCTTGCTTGAAATGGTTAAACAATAGTCAAACACAAACATTCGTCCATTGTCAGCAGAACTTGGTCCTTCACAAAGCATCCTCAGTCAACACCGCCTTCGAGTAGTTCCTCATTAACTGACCAATCAATGACCAGGCTCAATGGCGTGCAAACATTTGCAAATAACTGCTGGCAAATCGTCAAGATGTTTGCTGGTGTCGGATTGTAACTGGGAATGAAAAATAGGTTTATTTTCGTAGTCCTAATAAAAGAAATCAGTAGCTTTGTTTCGCTGAGGCTTCAGAACTTGTTATCAAACAAGGCCGGTTTGAACAGGGTGTCATGTTTTTTGTTTGGTGTAATTCCAAGTGTTACACTTTGAGCTTGTCTCAGATGGTTCGGGCTGTAAACTCTGACCTTTATGCTCAACAACAGTAAGTATATGAATGCTTTGAAACAACTAAAACAACTGCGAGCACATGATATTTTGAAAGCCAGCCACCCAGAATTAGTCAATCAAAGACGCGCACACTACAGCATGACAATTCCCCAGCACACATTGCTGATATAACTAAACGAAAAATTGATGAACTTGAGGAACTAGAAGTGCTACCTTACCTTGACATCAATCCCGACCGTGCACCATCAGATAACCATATCTCCGAACCATGGTTCATTTCCTGTCAACGATATAGATGGGGTTGAAAACGGGTATAGGGAGGTTTCTTTTTGCTCATAAACCAGCCAATGAGTACAAGCGTGGAATTAAGCTTCTGGCACAACGATGTCAGCAGACAATAGAATATGATAGGATATATTTTGATGAATAAACGCTTTTCGTATGTAATTTGTTTAAACTATTAAATAGATCTTGGATGGCAATTGGTCTACCGCAGAAAAAAAATGGCAACCTACGGCGAGAAAAATGTTGCCTCGTGTGGCGAACATTCATTCTCTCCCCCTGCCTATCGTCAAAAATGGACTGTGCCCGTTTAGAAATAGTCATGTTGTACTATTTTATTGTGCAGAATAAAGCCTAATTTGGGTTACTCTGTTCCGTGTCTTTCATTACACCTCGTCTGTCATCTATCGAAAGATACATGATCGCCAAAGCGTGTATCACGTATGGCACATAACTGACTGACTCTAAGGTAGCCGAAGGAAGTGGCAAGTTGGATATTTCCAACTAATGACCCGAACATATTTTTGTTCTTAAGTGTTCAGTTCAAATCTCATTAGAAACATGATATCAAATGCGGTAATGTATCTATCTGCAGAATATTATAACAGATGGCGACAAATATGACACATAAATCCGAAAATATAGAAGGAATAAAAAAGCTGCCCTCCAAATGCTAAACAATGTATTAAAAGACAGGAAAACTTTGCAAGAATCAAAGAAACGACATCTGAAATGCTATTTGATATCAGTCCTCCTATATAGCAGTTAATGCCGGAAAGTTTCCTCAGAGATCATCATCATCATCTTACAACCGAAAAGGCTAGATAGAACCGTAAGTTCTATACTAATAGTTTCTTCTATCGCCTTTCTCGCTTGTGGAACTCTCTTCTGGCTTCTTGCTGCCCTGTCAACTTTGATATTCAATAATTTAAATGCAATGCCATCGTTATCTTCTGTCTTAGTTCTTGTTATTTTATTGTTCTCACGCCTTAATAATTTTTTCTCATATTTTCTCACACTCAGTAACCCCTTGCGTCTTAGTGGCTTTATTGCCTTGCTTAGAGTGAAATGATTAAAAAAAGCAGTGATGTGATTTTACAGAAGGATGTTGAGAATACCATAGACGGTGCATGTAAGCAACGTGGAAGGTCTAAAGAAAATGGAAATAAAAAGGACATTTATACTTAGAATCAGAGGGAGACAAACAATGAGGAAAGAGGGCTTGGAGAATTTGAAACTCACAGGTTATAATGAAGGAAAGTGGGGAATGAAGAAACTAACTACAGGGCTTGTGCAAATGGGGTGGGGGCTGAAAAGGGATTGGAAGCGAGAGTGGGAGAAAAATATTTTTATGCATACAACGCTTGGGAGGTGTGGAGAGCTATGATAGCTTACGTTTGAAGGGAAACGACAGAGAAAAAGACTATCATATATAAAGTACAGTGTATGCGTATTTCTGCGTGTGTGTGTCCAAGCAACTCCTCTGCTCCTACGGGTCCGATCTCAATGCTTCATAGCTCATTCAAAAGTTAGGCGTAGGAAACGCTTTTCGTTGAACTGAGATTCAGGATTGCCAGATTATGCGAGGTTTAAAATATATATTAATATATTATATTAGACATTATCATTGCTTTTATGGTTCAAGGAGAGTAAGTCTTATTTTCCTTTTGTATCCAAACTTGCAGCTGTCTTAAAATTTTAAGGTTTGGTCATCATCACAATAGCTAGAGAGGAGTAGATGCGGTAGGCATCAATAAACTACAGAACTCAAAATTGATCGCTGCATTTAGGTATTGAATTAATGTTTAAGTTTAAAATTTCAACGATAATTCTTCTGCTGCCACTTAATTTAAAGACTGTTTGATATACATAGATAATTAATTTCCGTACAAACAATTATTTTTATTTCATGGGTGGCAAAACAGGGGCCGATTTATGAGATAAAATTAATATAGTGTAAAGATGGGAAAATAGAAATTAGAATTAGTTATACATTCAACATTTGAAGAGTTAGAGAAACATAATAGCTAATTAAGTAAATTATGGAATCTATATGAAAATGGAGCTCAATTCTGCCACGAACTTTGAGATTAAAACATCCCAGCTCTACTTTATAGTAATTTACACATTAAAACTAATTTGCATATTGATTTTTTTTTAAGTTTATTTCATTAATTAACTCTCTTTCATTATCGTTCTTTTATTCGAGGATTGTTTAGCTTTTCATACCAAAAATAGTTCTGTTTAGGAATATCGTCATATATAGTACAGAAAAGTATTTGAAATTTGCATTTTACTTGTCCTTCAACAAGTTGGCATCTATTTGTAAAACTTCCCTTAACTATAACAAACCAATGTATTAATGAAATGTTCATTTTTTTTGTTCAAGTAGTGAATATATCTTATTCTGCGAAGCGAATCCAGCTAGATAATATAAAGTGCACATAGTTTTTTTTTTAAATTACCGTTATCGATTAAGAGAATGGTGAACATCTGACATCAAGTAGGTTTAATGATTCGTTCCAGATGTTGGGAAATGTACTGTTGTCGCCATTTGCTCAGTTGAAAGAAGGAAATCAATTAATACTCTTACACTATGTCAACTTCCTAAAGTTACTGATGTGGAGCGCGTCGCTCTTTGAGTCCTGCGGTGATGCGACAGGAAGATGGAATGAAAGGCATCTCTCCTATGATCAATCATTAATTTTTTCTCTCTTTTTTCTTTGTTGCACAGGCCAGATACATGATGATAGATATGATCACCTCTTCTTCGTTGATTAATTATTGTTTCCTGTAATGTCAGTAATTATTTACGTCTTTCGATTTAATTAGGTGTAAACGACGTTGCATATCCATGTCAGGTGCATTGTACTGTAAGTGGAGAGAGAAATGGATATATATTTTTTTTTATCTTCGGAGGAGGCACGGTGTTGTAATGGATTGAGAAATCGGAGGGCCGAGTTCGAATTCCAGTCGAATCCATTACATTCACTTACGTGCTAATACCCTTGGGAAAGGCATGAATCCTCTTCTTCTCTCTCTCTCTCAGGTATGGGTAAATAGCAGGACGGTTTCTATAGCCTTGGATGGCAACTGATCTACCGCAGAAAGAAATGGCAACCTACTGCGGGAAAAAATCTGCCTCGTTAGTCATGTATCGAAAGATATATGATCGCCTAAGCGTGAATCACGCATGACGCATAACTTCAACGCCAGGATTAACCAAAATAGAAAAAAGAATTATATAAACATACACAAAACACAATCATTGAAAACGAATGTAGCAACATTCGAAAGTACTCGAGAAAAAAAGATATCAAATAAATATGAGCAAATTTACCTGTAACATAAAACAATTAAGTCGGAAATTTGATAATTTAAAAAATATTTATATATATATTTAAGTCTACCATTCGTCCTTGCTCTGAATATTGCTGCTACATATAGTGTGGTGCTTCTGCTATATAAATAGAGATTCTTCATAAAATCCAAAGATGAATCTGCAATTTTATTGCCCCTGGCATCTCGGCTTCCGGCATTTTCCAACCGCTGTAACGTAGCTTCCCTGTGCCTTTGTCTATAAATACTTTCATGGTAATTGTTCTGATGAATTTTCCTCTATTATAGCTAAAATTCATAAATTTAAGCGCATATGGATTAAATAACTGAACTGATAGATATCTCGAATTGGATGCGTGCTAGTCTAGGGGAAGGAATACACCGAAGTCAAAAGCTTTGGTGAAGGCAGCGGTCAGCTACTCCAATGTTCACGCCAGAACTCCTGACAATTCACAGACAATAAAGAAAATGTTATTGATTCAGTCCTGAAGTTCCATGGCATCTAAAAGAATTGACTTTTGTAGAATTAGTTTCTTAGAACCCAAGATGTACACTTCAAACAATTATTTTCTTTTTCGTTATACAAAAATCATTTCCTGTTAATACGTTTTTTACCTTCTTCGTAATAAATCTCTAGATAACAAATTGCTATTGAAAATCACAGTCAATATCCCAATTTTATTTTATTGGTATTAATGGAAACACATTCTCCAGAACTTATCTTTTTGTTTGTTTGTATAGCGGCATAGAAACTCCTCAAGGGTCCTTTATTGCAGAAATTTAATTTTCTTGGAAGCTTTGATGTAATACAAATATGATATACGTTAACCTGCTTTCACAATTGAATACATGGTAGATGATACTCAGCTTTTGTGAATATACATCTTTGTGTCAACATAATTATTAGAGGCTGTGATATGCGTGTTTTATATTGTAGCTATATTTTGGAATATAATTTGATTTCTTTAAGAAAATTGCAGGATATTATGTGAATTAATATCATGAAAGAGTTCTTTCATGTTAATCGTTTGGTTGATTTTGTTTAGTGGCATATCGACATTCTATGGGTTATTTAATGCCGAAATCTAAGTATTTTGAACACAATTTCATCTTATCAACTACAGATAAAATGTATTGTTGGTATTTTTTTTTCATATAAAATTGTATTGCTGGTATTTCTACTATAAAATTGTATTTTTAGATTTGCATAATGTTTTGTTTGGGGTTCACTGTTTGCCCATAGCTGGGACCATAAAAATTGCTACTACCCCGGGTTATGGTGGATGTAAGAACAAAATTAAGAGGTGATTTCATGTTCCTCAAAATCTCCAATTTCCCTCATAATGTAGTCTATCGCCAAACCCAGGACTACCTTTTTTTTTAAACATGTATACTTCAATAAAAAACACAGAAATGACCGTATTCCAAAACAATAAGAATGATTTGCATGGTTTATAAAAATGTCGAATTGCACCTTCGACATTTAACTATTCCTGGCAAGAATGACTAAACCTAGGTAAGAAGAATACAAATGGAGGACGGTAGAGAGAAAAGGCCTATTTAATGAGTTAAAACGAGATCATGTAAATAGACTGAGACAGTTGGCTGACGATCACCTCGTCAGACGAGAGAAATAACCAACTAGACAAAACGCCAAACCACTTCATTATAAAACTCCACAACTTCCGGTCGTCCGAGAACGGAAGTGGCAACAGACAATGGCGATTTTTTTGTTTTTTGTTATCGTCATAATTAAACTTGCTTCTATACGCAAGTTGATTGAGCGTGGGAAAACAGAATTATATAGGAAGTTAATGCGGAAATAATCTTTCCTCTCAGCGAGAAATAATTTAGATCATCGGAGTGGTAGAGAGAATATTTCATTCTGCACTGTTTTCAAGTGAATGCAACGAACTAAGTTATTTTTATATTAACTAAACCGAGCAAGATGCATTTTTTCGAAATAACCTTATTAGCTGTCCGTGCATATAACCAGGTTTTATTGAAAACCAAGAGACAAGCTCTGTTCACCGCTTGGTGTGTGAAATGATTTTTATTAGGTAACTTATATTTATAGCTGTGTACCTAGACTAAACTAAACAAAGAAAGTGATCAAAATAATTTAAATTTATAGTGTTCTAAACGAAAAAATACATTACATCAAAGTTTTCATGTATTTCAAGACAATAATATGATTAATTCTTGAAATTACCAAGAATGATTGAGAGCTTTCGACCATATACATACAAACATTTTTTTCCAGAATTGTTGAATAGAAAGACTGCTGTTCAGATCTATTGGGTTGGGAAAAAACGTTCGTAGGAGTTTTTGAATATATTTGGTTTTATAAACGTGACTTAAATTTATGACATTTTATCTTTTTTTTTTACTTTTATTATATATATATATATATATATATATATATATATATATATATATATATATATATATATATATATGGTGGACACAAGATCCCCACACGTACTTCCGAAGGTTTGAATTCAGAGTTGTTCTCCTAGAGCAGTTGCCATCCAAGGCTGTAGAACCCAGTCTGTCCTGGTATTTACCCATAGCTGGAGGGAGAATAATAGGATTCATACCTTTCCAAAGGGTATTAGCACAGAAGTGAACGTAATGGATTCGATTGGAATTCGAATTCGACTCTCTTCAGTCTGAGCCGCTACCTATTGTTCCACCGTGTAATATATATATATGTGTGTGTGTGTTTGTGTGTGCGTGTGTGTACCGTGTGTAAGAGCAAAATTGTTCAGATCATTAAACACCATAATTGTCTATCCCACAAAATGTTTATTATCTAAAAAAACTGTAAACGAATTGAATTTCTCTTTTCCAGGTTTTCAAACAAGACATTTAGCCACCTTGACACCATTTGTTGTAAGAATCACTGGAAAAATCTTTTAATCTGTTCAGCTAAAAAGATATCAGGTTAAAATTGTTTTGTGTGAGTCCCACTCTCTTCCAAACCTAGCAATGGTGAGAGGAAAAAGATCATTCATGCCTTCAGTAATAGTACCAACAAAAAATACCCTGGCTTCCATCTTCAAAGTCCATTCAAGGAACATCAAGAGAACGGTGAACAAGTTTAAAAAAAGAGGGAACAGTAGAGAGGGAAACTGAATCAAGATGTCGCAACAGAAAGAGGGATCATCATTTCAAGTTACGGCTGAATACATTCAAAGTAGAGTCCAATAGTGTTAAACAAAAATCTCGGAGAATTCCAGTAAGATATCTTTAATCATTTGTAAGATACAACAGTTCAAAGTTTAATCTAAAAGTTGTACAATCTTGCTGTTATACGATTTGGACAATTTTGCTGTTACAACCGGTATTTATGTATATTACTTCAAAATTCATTGGGATACCCCACTATGTCTTCCCAACTGAGTAATGGTGAGACGAAAAAGATCACTAACGGAATCAGTAATGGTAGCAACATTCACACTCTGGCTTCCATCTTCAAAGTCCATTCAAGTACCATCAAGAGACCAGTGAAAAACAGTAGAGAGGAAAACTGGATCAGGAGGTCACAACAACAAGAAGAGGGATCATCATTTCAACTTAGATCTGAAGAGATCAATTAGAAAAGTTGCAAATCAATTCATAAGGCGTTTGGCCCGTTGCGGTGGTAATAAGTTGGAAATTGATCCCAGAACAATATATATATATATATATATATATATATATATATATATATATATATATATATATATATATATATATATATATATATATATGCACTTTTCAATAAATACCGGGCATATATAAGATATATAGTAATAATATTACACACACACACACACACACACACATATATATATATATATACATATATATATATATATATATTCAGAAAGGTGACATTTCAGCATATCTTCTATATATTTTGTTATGCGTTATGTGAATTTAAACGTTTTGACGTTAAATGGGAAAATGAAGAAAGGTGATATGCATTATTTATAGATAGAATATAATAATATGTCTAAAGAACCTGTATATACCACAGCATTTTTTTATCTGTGTCAGGACATTCACTAGTTCTACGAAACACACCATTTGTTTCGACCTACCTTGATGATGACTTAAGAAAGTCGAAAACTTAAACCATATCTAGCCCGAAATCATATATATATATATATATATATATATATATATATATATATATATATATATATATAAGACTCCACCAGCTGATTGAGTTCTCTTAGTGACTGGTGTGTTTATGAAGAAATAAATACGAAAAAATTTGCCTTTCGGGCGTCGATAGCCCAGGGTTTTGGTCCCGGCCTGTAGCGATCAGATGTGTTATCCAGGCTGATGAGCTGTGACACAGCGAAACAGTCTGTCCGTGGATGACTATATATATATATGTATATATATATATATATATATATATAGAGAGAGAGAGAGAGAGAGAGAGAGGGGGAGAGAGGGATAGATAGATAGATAGATGTGTATGTGTGCGCGCGCGCATATCAAATATATTACACTAGTATACACATACCGTCAAAATTGATAGCGAGAAGGAAAGTATTATAGGTAATATGTATTATATTGTAAGTAATTTTGTAATTTAAAACAGTTTGTTGGTAATGTTAATAAGTGAACAATGTAAATTTGTAAACACCTCAGGAAAGCTATCCATATACTCATTGTGTGTGTGCGTTCTTGCGTGCGTACGGCGGCACGCAGGCATACCTTTTGTGTGTGCGCTTTTGTGACAAACCTTGTGTGTTGCTGAGAGTCAAATTTACTGAGAAATTAGAACATCGTCGCTAATGATATTCGATCCCACAATTCAAGATATCTCCAAGGAAAGTAACTTTATCTGAAGTTTAATTCAAGCTGAAATAAAATATAATCCACGGCCAAGATTTGTCTGACATATATTCATCTCCTCTTTCTGTCCTTTTCTATTTCCTCCTCTCTCTTTCTTTCTTTCATTCTTTAGTTTGGTATCTATTACTATTCGTGGCTACTTTCCATCATTCCTTTCGGGTTGATCGTTGTTCGCAGAGAGAGGGAAAGAAGGTGGTTCTTTTGTAGTTTGTAAGTGCGGTAGCATTTTGCGTATAGACGTGAATGGGGTCATGACTTCGGTGCGTCTCTTGTCAAAATTTTGCACACTGCCTCTCAATTGTTTCACACAAAAATCCTTAAATACATATATACATGTACACACATACACACACATATATATATGTGTTTGTGCGTATGTTTCTTTGTGTGTGTGCGTGTGTGTGTGTTTGTGGAGTATTATATTTAAGGTTGCACATCAAGATACCATCTCATATTTCAACTGAGTTGTTTACTTTGTGTAGCTTCTAGGGTTTTTAGTCTTTCCATCCAACTAGTGCTATAGAGTATTTTGATGTTGTCAACTGATATTTGTGTCATGGTGTTAGCCATATTTTGGTCGTTCATGATGTACTGGTCGATGTGTGTACGGATTGCCCTGGGTTTCTACGGGTCCATTTTCATAAGATTCGACAACGGCACTCAAGAGAAATTTGATAAAATGTTATGTATGAGGTCACATTTGTGTTCACAGAGTGTGTCTCTATCTAATCTTATCAAAATATAAATCTGACCCAGGTTTTTTCTCAATCTCGATTTTCCTGAAAGAGTTACTACTTTCCTAAGTCAACATACACGACCACAAATATGTTGACAGATCAAAAGAAAACGGTTAAATCAATCACCTCATCTTTTTGAAGATGT
>OZ038498.1:91231599-91254099 GCA_964036315.1 Acanthosepion esculentum
TTGTGCCCTTTCCAATAATACCGTGCATATATAATATATTAATAATATATATCAAAATAATATATATATGTGTGCTTATCTAAATATAAATACGCTTAAATTCACCTTATTCTCTGCCGTGCGTAAACGGCTTCAGGGTAAAATTTCCGACTGACGCGAATTCAGCCGGTTTTCGATTCTAGCCAGAGGCAACCGGACGTCTAGCCACACTGATAAGCTGTGATACAGTGAAACAGTCTCTCCGTGGATGACAATATATATATGCTCCTGAAAAATTTATTTCGGTTGAGCTCTCTGGGGAGGATGTGTGGGTTTGTATACAGTGACTATTACGGCTAATAATGCAAGACGCTTCGGTAAATCGAATCGAGTTCTCTCATTCACTTTGTGTTTATCTAAATATAAATACGTTTAAATTCACCTTCTTCTCTGCCGTGCGCCAACGGCTTCAATGTAAAATTTCCGACTGACGCGAATTCAGCCGGTTTTCGATTCTAGCCAGAGGCAACCGGACGTCTAGCCACACTGATGAGCTGTGATACAGCGAAACAGTCTGTCTGTGGATGACAATATATATATATATATATATATATATATATATATATATATATATATATATATATATATATTATACATACATATAATATATGTGTGTGTTTGTGTGTATATTTGTGAGTGCACGTCTGCGCGTGTGTACGTGAGATAGAAAGAGAGAGAGATAGAGAGGCAGGCGGACAGTCAGTCAGACAGAAAGACATCCAGATAAATACTGAGAGATGAATAGAAAGAAATTAAATAAAACTTTCTGAATATTCCGATTCATGATCAAAACGTCTGACTGGTTTTTGAACCCAGTGTAATTTGATCACGCCTCGATTCATCAAAAGATTTCAAGTTAGCGTTTTTCAATAATTCCGGCAAAATTCTGACCCGATCAAAAACATTTGAATATTACTAAGTTATTTTCGACTGATAACAAAACTTTGTTTTGCCTGGATGCCGTACATAAAACCCCCTGACGATCCGTACGTTTTCGATCGATCAATCAATTTTTATATTGGCTACTTGACATGTGAGATAATCGATCATCGTTAATGCTACCTACGTCAATTCTATGTAGATACACCTATCTATCTATCTAATTGTTTTTAGATCTATCTATCTATCTATCTATCTAATTCTTTTTAGATCTATCTATCTATCTATCTATCTAATTCTTTTTAGATCTATCTATCTATCTATCTAATTCTTTTTAGATATATATATACATTGTTACGGACTCTCATCTAAGTTCCTTCCAAAATCTTATATTTTGAAGCATTTTAAATAAAAGGTCAGTAGTCTCAGAATGTGTAACGATAGAGAAAAAAAGGAATAATGTAAAATCTTTATATTAACAAAATTTGACCAAACTTTCATGCATTTGAGCAAAGACTGTACGTTTTCCTTTATCTTTTGATCACGTGTTGATGACGTGATTTAACCGAATCTAACCCAGTCAGTGAATGACCTTGAACTCTCTGAAACCCAGTAGAAGAGAGAAAGGGCCAGTGAACTCTTTTCGCCCATACAGAAAAAAGGTCCATATTTGGAAATCAAGGAGCAGGTGATGAAACCAAGGTACAAAAAAACGAACAGCGAAAGTTTGTCCGGCTTAGGTCGACAATCCAAACGGACGTATTTCGTGATAAAATGCGATAATCAGCTATAATTTCGCATATGGGAAAAAATCTTCCTACGGTATTTACACCGAATAGATTGTTTAGAAGGAAGGCGATAGCTAGCTATCAAATTAGATATGCGAAAGGAATAGAACTCTAAGATGAGTTCGAAGCCCGTACAGCTTTAACAGTTTAACACCAAAAAGTTGTAAACTTTGGCACGAGAGAAAAGAAGTCGTATCGAAACCAGGAGAAAGATATCCGTTATCCTGAGATCTACGAAACAACAGCTTCCATCGATTCGTCATTCAGGCCCCGAGACCAGAAACGAGAAAAAGAAAGACAGAAAAGACATCAAAAGAAACGAAAAGAGACAGAAAGAGAAAAGAGATCTGAAATAAATATAAAATAAAAAAAAGAAAAGAACAGACATTAAGCTGAAAGAAGATAAAAGGAAAACGAATTTTGATAACAATCAGATAAGTTATTGTTTCTCTTACATGTTTATATTGTATTAATGTATTTTGTCATGTTGCATGCAGGCCTGACTTAAGATTTTTTATTAATTGTCTAGTTACCTTTTTGAGGGGTAAATTTCCCCTCCCGTTATTATGTCTCACAACATTTCTTCTTGACTTTTGCTTTCGCAGTATCTTTCATATTGTTTTCCAATTGTATGTTACGGTAATAAATTTATAAAATTATTTAACACTGCATTCGTGTTTCTGTTGTTTCTCACCCGCTGTGTGTGTTCCTAAAGCAATTCCAGCCAGCTTGTCCGTATTTGATCAATAGGAAAGCGACCCTCGGGGAAAGAAATATGTTGTAATAATTGTATACACGTTGAAATAATTATATAGGTCACGATCCTCCTCTATTTCCGCTATCAATCCGATTAGAGGAAGGTGGAGAGTCGTAACAGTATATATATATATATATATGCTGATGCATGTTTAATTAAATAATATAGACAAGTTTTGTCTATTTATTTTAAGTAAGTTCCTTTCATATTGTCTGATAAGCTTAATAACATTATCATTGAAAGGCGAAAGGAAATCACCATATTGATACATGTTTAAATCCAATCTAAGCTAACACAATTCCGGAAAATCCTTCTTGAAAACGCAACTATACTTAAACATGAAAACAATAAACAAAAACTAAAATTATTGAAGCTATATACATAAAACAGTTATAACCTAACCTGAACAAATCCCCGCAAATATTCTTAAATACCTAAAATTGATAACAGAAACCATTGGCTTATACCAACGGCTTCCCATACTTAATACTTCTCGTTTTCACTCTCGCGTAGTCATGTGTGACGTCACGAGCTGCGACGCGATTTTCGTTTCCGTGTCTCGTATACACGAGGTTGTCGTTACTTTGAAATTTTTCATGCAACAAAAACAGACTATCATTATTGTTTTGTCCGTGTATTGTTTGATATATTGAAATGTAATTGTCATCTTTGATAATGGCTTATGTAAGCCGAAGGCTTATTAGGATTTAAACGTGTATCAATATTGTGATTTCCTTTCGTCTTTCAATGATAATGGTATTAAGCTTATCAGACAATATGAAAGGAACTTACTTAAAATAAATAGACAAAACTTGTCTATATTATTTAATGAAACATGCATCAATGAAAAATTGATGCCTAAATATACAATATATATATATATATATATATATATATATATATATATATATATATATATATATATATATATATATAATATATATATATGTATATATAATTCAGATAAATGTTTAATCTATCTTGATGTGGTCTTCGGGAAATGCATCGGTTTGATTCTATGACACACATCATCAGTGATTATTTTAGCAGTGGATCACTAAAGATTTCGGGATTTAGAACATCATACCGCTTCTCTGCGGTGCCCCAATCGATATTAATCGGATATTGACGTGTGTCACCCATCAGTTACAACTATTCTCATAGTGCAAGGACGTCCTAAGCCACTACGGCTCTTTGTGATTTTATATTTCAATTACGAACAACTTCCGGTTCACCAGCTTCTTCACTCTTCCATATAAAAGGAAATAATTTCTTATCAAATATAGCAACGGTCTCGACATAAATTATGACATTTTGATAACTTTTATAGTTGATATTATCGTCTGAGTAAAATTAGGCAAATAGTTAAATCTTTCTTGTGCCTTTCGGAAAATAAGTTGTGGTGTAATGGATATCGACTCGGAATGTAAAACTTAAGGAGCCGAGTTCGATTTCTAGTCGGGTTCTTTAAATTCACCTACTTACAAATACCCTTGAGAAAGGTATGAATAAATTTATTCTTCGCCAGATATGCTTAAAGCAGGACAGACTTGATTTTTTAGCCTTGACTGGCAACCAGTCTACCGTAGCAACCTACTGCGGGAAAAGTCTTCTGCCTTGTCAGTCATATATCGAAAGATACATGATCGCTTAAGCGTGTATCACGTGCGGCACTTAACTGACTGAATTGTGGTAGCTCAGGAATGAGTACCGGTAGTGTTATAGACGAAGGAATGTGTACTTATTGCAGGAATTATATGGATTAAATAGTGCATGAATGAAAACATCAACTAAATTTGGATGAAGTTAGTATACTACAATTTCATCCTTTGACCTGGTCTTTCTAAATATATTTTTAAACACCACCAAAAATTACAATGTTTGTATTTATTAGTCAAACAGAACATTTCAATGTCAACCAACTTTGGTACTAGCTTTCATTTAAATTACGATTATTATTATAATAATTATATAGGTCTACCATTCGACCTTGCATGGAGTATTGCTGCCATTTATGGTCTGGGGCCCCTGCGTGTTGCCTCAGGGTTCTTGATAAGATCCAGAGACGGATATGCAATGTGATTGGCCCTGATCTGTCATCTCGTCTGCAGTCGCTCTCTCACAGACGCGATGTTGAATCGCTAGGCCTTTTCTACAAGTACTTCCAGGGTAATTGCTCTGAGGAGTTGCTTTCGCTTGTCCCTAAGCCTCGTGAATTTAAGCGTCCTACGAGGCTGGCATCCCGTTCCCACGCCTTCACCGTTGAAACTGTTAGATGTAGACGTCTTTTCTACTCCAATAGCTTCATGTCTCGCACATCTCGCCTATGGAACTCCCTTCCCTATTACTGTTTCCCTGACAAATACAATCTCCAACGGTTTAAGTGTAGCGTCAATCGTCATCTCCAATTGCCTTGATCTATCCGCTTCCTGACATCTTTCATTCCTATCTGCTCTCGCTCTATATCTCCCGTAACCCCCTGCCTCGATCGACCTACTGTCTTTCTCTTTCTCCACATCCCTTCCTTTACCACTCCTATCTGCTCTTCCTCCAACCCTTCTGTAACCCCATGCGTGATAGTGGCCACCGGCCTTGCTTGGGGTGATACGCTTAAAAAAAAAAAGAAAAAAAAGTTCTCCCCAATATAAGCAGCATATGCATAGGATTATATGCAACATCAAGATAAATCCAAATGAAAACCACAGCTAGATGGTGAGATTTCAGTTTTAAGAAAGATTAATAGAAGTGAACCATGATTTGTATCACTGACCAACAGGAAGGACCAGGTCGTCCTTCAACCAGAAAAGGCAGGAAGATGTTAATTAATTGCTATTTTAAGATGATCCACCACAACGAAGAATGAACAACGGAATATTGCCAAAACGGGGAATAAAAAACAACAACTCGTAGGCGATCAAGGGAAGACAAAAAGAGAAAGGCTATTTGATCTTAAGCCGTTTGAAATTAGCGAAGCTGTAGGATGAGAAATCAAAGGACTCTGTTATTGACAGAAGAATCAAAATATTCCATGCCAACATCAACGAAGCGGTGGGGGGAGGAGGTGGAGAAAGTTAACAGAAGAAGGAAAAGATATGCATTCGATAATCAGGAGGCATAACAAACTCATTAAAATGAAAGCGAGGTTGAAGAAAGAGCAATCGAAGAGCCTAAAAGAAATAGCGCTGAGAAATGAGAAATATGCAATGGAAGGAATAAATCTGTAAACACAGAAATTCAATAAATCGTTAAAATATTTTTAAAAGATCACCATAGCGCAAACGTTGCAGAAATATCTGTTTTAACGTTTCAAATCTACGATAAAGTCGATGAAAACCACTGGAGAAAGAAAAGATGCCGACCATGAACATATATGAATTTGTTGGGAAGCCGACATTAACCAGACGAAATTACTGAAAGACAGGATTCTAATAATAATAATAATAATAATATTTCTATGTCCCTTATGGAGGTGGCAATCATGTCTCTCCACAACTTCCTATCATTTGTGGCTCTCGGCAAAGTGTTCTTGGGTATCCTTCTTAATCGCTGTTCTGTCGGTTAATTATATAAATTCGTTAGTTATTCGCTGCTTTCTTCTTATCCATCTTGTCTTCAATGTGTCCTGTGCGTATAAGCTCTCCAAGCCCTTTTCCCTCTAATATGCTCTGTAAATTTCAACTGTTTCTCTGAGTAAGAATATAGGCGTCCATTTTTTTTACAATTTTCGTTAAAACTTCATCGTTATTCACATATTCAGTCTATAGTATTCTCAGCATCCTCCGGTAGAACCCTAAAGTCACTTCATCTGTGTGGAGATCGTCCAGCATTCACTGCCATCTAGGAGAACCGATTCTACATTACAGTTCTACACGGTTTTCGTTATTTCTAACGGAATATTCTGGTTTCTTAATACCTTACTTATATTTCGGAAGGCATCTTTCGATGTCCTATTGCGCATTGTCACATTTTTTGTTCTCTGTTAAAATAATTATTAGATATTTAAATGTTTGTATTTGCTTGATTTCGATGACTCTTATTAGACCTTCGCTTCATGGGCCTTTTCTGATTTTTTAAAATCATTTGACCCCCAAACAAAGCCATTAGGACTAAAAGAGAATAAGTTTGGATAAAGGACAATAAAAGACGGCGTTTGGCGTTGTATTCAATTTTTGAAGATTGTAGTGAAAAAGGAAGCGGAAGGGAGTTCCACAGGCGAGAAGAGCAAGAAAAGAGACTATTAGAATAGAATTTACGGTTGAATCTATCCAGTTAAAATGTAAAACGGTGAGACCTAATTGCCAATCTAGTAGCATGTTTAAATTCGTGCAGTCGAAACACCAGGGAAGAATGCTCATCAGAACAATTGCTATGGAAATATTTGTAGAAATGACAGAAGGAAGTGATGTCACGGCGAGAAGAAAGTGATTGAAATCCTGATGCAAGGGTCGATTACATTAGAGACACTTTTTCGAATTTTGTCAAAAACCTCGAGATATATAGTGGGAATACCAGATCAGATGTGGCAGTAGTATTCGATGCACGGACGAATGGTAGATTTATAAATGTACAAGATCATTTCTTTTGCAGACAGCTATACGTCCTATCTACTTCCAAGTTTCTCCTTTTATTTGAACGGCTACGAAAACAGTCCTGTCTGCGAAGCGTAGCCATGTGTTGCCTGCACCCATGCAGAAGAGTAAGACATCCACAAAAGGGGGCATCTAACGATCGGATGCGTGTAGACACGAGTGTAGATAACCGATGCTCATCGATAGACTGAAGCATAAACACGACTTAGGTATACATACTGACGGATGCGTGTTAGTAAAAAGTAGAATAGCCGGAAAAAAAGTGGAGATAATGGGACAAAGTAGAAAATCTTTTGCGATTTCGCGTTCCGATCAGCTATTGCACCACTTACACTAACAAATATCCGATTAGTGATTACCTATAGACTCAGTCTTACGACCACATCGCAGTGAAACAACGTTTCCCGCATGATCACCGGAGTTAAGCAAAGTCGAGCCTAGTCAGTACCTAAAGTGGTGACTGCTGGGCAACACTAGATACTATAAGCTTTGATGAGCGAGTGGTGTAATGAATAATGGCTCGGGATTGTGAAGAGCCGAGTTCCAATTTCACTTGGGTTCGCTATATTCACTCTACGAGCCAATACCCTTGGGAAATTTATGGATCCACCTCTTACCCCCCGGCTATGGGTTAAATGAGTAAAACATGTATCACTAAAACCATCATTATCTCTAAAAAAAAAGAAGTAAAATTGCATACAAAAGATTATAGTATTGACCAAAGTGATTGATGTGTCACTAAGGAAAACCAAACAACCTATAGACTCATGCATAAACTCGGCCGATTGGATTGTTCATTTTAGTTAAATCCGAAATTATTCATGGTCTAACAAACATGTGATTTTTTTTATATTCCCATGCAATGAATACATCTTTTTTCCAAAGAATGCAAGATGAAAGATAAAAGATTTAACAATGAAAGATGAAAGATTAAATATAAAAGATGAAAGATAAAAGATGAAAGATGAAAGAAAGATAAAAGATGAAAGAATGAACGAGAAAAGATGAAAGAATGAAAGATGAAAGATGGAAGAGGAAAGATAAGAGATGAAAGAATGAAAGTTTAAAGTTGAAAGAATGAAAGATAAAAGATGAAAGAATGAAAGATGAAAGAATTAAAGAAAGAAGTCATAAGTAAGACAAGGTAACTTTTTATATTACTGATTGTGTGATTTTGCTTAGCAGCATATCAACCTCTCTATGGATAATTTAATACCGAAATCTAAAAATTTGGTACGTAATTTTATGCTTTCAACTACAGATATTTTGTACCTTTTATATCTTAAAGGTAAAGGTATGTTTTTCATATATATAGTTTGTGAACATTAAAATCTATTGCTGGTAATTTTCCTTAAAAAAATAGTTTTATATTTTTCTAGTGTTGCATTGACTGTCATTTTGCAATAAAAATATTATTGCTGGTCATTTCATTATAAAACTGTACAGTTGATTTTTGTTTGAAGGTTCACTATTTGCCTATAGCTGGGACCCTAACAGGTGCTACCACCTTGGATCAGGGTGAACCTGGGAACAACAATAATCAACAGGGGGTTCCACGCTCCTCGAAACCTCCAAACACCCGATCGTAGGCCTTGCTGCCGGATGCAGTTTATCGTCATCCCCAGGACGATACTGTAGTATTATTTTAGTTTGGTTACTAAAGCTCATAGTCAACGTGAATGTCCGGTGACAATTAGTTTAGGAGTTAACCGGTTTTCAAGGCTTTTGGTTTGTTTTGATTTGTTTGGTTTTACGGCATATCAACCTCAATGGGTTATTGAATACCGACAAAATATTTATTGTTGGCAATATTTCTTTTTTCAAAAATGTATTGCTGGTAATATTTTTTTACAAAGTATTTCTGGTATTAAAACCTATTTTTGTACTTTCGTAGTGTTTTGACCCCAGTTTGTGGCTTAACTATTTGCCCATAGCTGGGACCCTAACAGGTGCTACCACCCCGGGTCGGGGGGACCAGGGAACACCAGCAATTAAGAGGTGGTTCCACGCTCCTTCAAACCTCCTTGCTTTTGGGCATTGTTTATCGTCTTACCCAGGACGTGGATTTAGTTTATCTTCATACTCAGGACGGGGTTTTCAAGAGGGGCTACCCAGTCCTTACAATTGACGCCTGTTCAACCCAGTATGAATTCAGTAGTTTATATTGCAATTATGTTTGACAGTCCTTAATTATAGTTTCTGGAGGCGAGCAAATAATCTGGCGAGATCATTTTTTGTACAAGGCCAGTACCCTCAAACTCTCGATCACCATGAGTTGTGACTTCGTAGTTACACAAACATCGACCATTTCGTCTGCTTAATTTCACTCACAAGGATCGACTTAACCCTTTGAACCCAGCGTTCCTGAATAATTTCAACCCTTCTGCCTGAACTACTGAGTCAAAATTCGCAAATAATTGGTATGTAATTTTTCACGGTAGATATAAAAATAGTTACAAGTGTTTACCCACCGTTCAACCGGTGGCTGGGTTTTAAGTGATTTTCCTCTACTACTGTTCAACAGGTTGCTGGGCATTACGTCATTTTTCTCTAACGCTGGTGAGGACGTTTGCAGGGCTCAAACAGTTAACCCACGGTTTACATGCACTTGATGAAATCTCACATCGCTAGAATAATACCGTCATGACAAATCCATGACAAATCACCAATCGTAAGATTCGAACCCGGGTTTCAGAATCAGAAAGAAAACGTTTTAGGCGCTTATCAATACACGCCCTGAAAGAGAAGATAGCAAGAATTCATTCAAATATGGTTTGCCTGAATTTTATAGTTAAGTTTTGTCTGTTTAATTTTTTAATAGATTTTTCAGATTGCCAAATGAGCTGCCACACACGCCGGACAAAATTTATGAGGAAAATGTCAAAAGTTCATCATGATTTTTTTCTAGTGTTTTCGAACATTACTAGCCATTATCGACAACGTTAATGTCATCAATTACAATAGACAAACGGTCTGATTAATTTCATCCTGACATTTTTGAGAAACGTTAATTAAATAGACATCATATATATATATATATATATATATATATATATATATATATATATATATATATATATATATATATATATATATATGGTAGGCATGAAAGACGCCCCGAAATTAATGTCTCATTATTTTCACGTTACCTACAACAGATGCTGCGTACACAATAACACCGCTGGATAGACCAAATGTTCAGCTACAAAATATATTTTTACACATAAGCAACACCACAGACCATATAGTAAGATATGTTATTGATATATAATAACATTAAGAAAAGATCCGAAAGTAATGCCTCCAATTTATTTTCATGGGAACTGCAACAGATACGGGAAGCAGAATAACACCGTTCGAGAAAGCAAGATTTCAGATACAAGCAAACATTGATTTATACGGTAATTGATCAGAGAGGATTTCCGCTGCAGTTTCTAGACAAAAGCGCACAACCTATAGTGATCTGTATTTAAACAAGACCAGGCCATCGGTCACGATGACTGCTTCGGAAAAATTTCGGTTACTAAGTTTTTCTCCTATGCCTTGGTCTTCACGTCGTCTTCGTTGGCGGAACTCATTGCTGATTATTGGTGTGGTCATCGACATTTCCTTCTGTGTGAAATCAGGCCTTCAGAGTTCAGGGGATGGAGAGCTCTGGCTTTTCCTTGGGCTCTCTTCGTCTCTTCTATTTGTCTTCTCGTGTTTTTCGCGGATTGTTTTTCTCCAATTGGTTCTTAAGGCGTGAGAGGAAGAAAAGTCTTTGAGCATGAAAGCCTTGGCTGCGAATTGTTTCGTGTTGTCCCTGAGTCACCAATCCATCGCACGCACACTTGCTGACACAATCGGTTACGGCAAACCAGGGCTTGACAGGCAGGTTCACGATGATAGCTTGACTCGGGCTGCCGACCTGTTCTCGTACGTAGAACGTCGCCTAGACTGCCTACCTGCCGGCCGCCGGATCGTACTTAGTCCTTGTCTCTTGCCTGAATCCTTACCGATATTGGTAACCCTACAAGGAGACGAAATTCCCGATAGCATTCCATTCAGATTCCTCGTAACGCGCAAGCTCCTCCACTATGTCACACAATGTACACATTATATACTTTACGTGTTTTAGAAGCTCTCTTTCTCGCTCTCCCTCTCTCTCTTTCTCTATCTCTCTATCTGTCTCTAACAACTATTAATATACGTAAATATGATTATATAATTTAAGGTATATCAAAGCGAAGAGAATTTTGGACAATAAAGCGTCAATGGGCGCAGGACGACCCATCACTGCCAACTCAACGCTGCCGACACAGCACCGGTCAACTCATCTCGGTGACAACTCAGTTCCAGGATAACTCACCACCAGGCTACTCGGCGCGAGGACAACTCAAAGATATGTAAACCATGAATTTTTTTGTCGATTCTTTAAAAACAAAAAACAGTAATTTATTAAGGATCATTTTTTAATACATGATTTATAAAAAAATTCTATGCAATTCTTCTCAAATATGGATCGTTGAGAAAAAGGAGAAACTATCTGCAAAATTCTTTCATCTGACTTTCCGTAAATTGAAGTAGTATATACTTCTTCCATTTAGTGGGAGGTGTATGACCCCAAATTAATTACTCGAAAAATCCATCTCAGTTTAATTGCACCTTTTGCAGCCTTATAATGAGTGTCCATATTGTGGGGTGCTCCATCCCCAGCTCTATGTACAGTCTTCTGTTTGCTGTTTCAGTATGGTTATTTGTCCGATCTTGAAAAATAAAAACCAGTCGTCCAAATAGTCCGTTGTAACTAATACATCACTAAGACATACAGCTAAAATCTCAAAATCTCTACGACTCAAAGCCGATCTAAGAGACGTGCACACTATGACAGCGAACACGGGTCTAAAGTTCTGAATTCGACGCCAGTGTTTAGTTATTCTCATGCTGATTATGCTGTTGAGTTGTTCGGGAGTAGAGTTTTCACGCACAGGATTTGGCCGGTGTTGAGTCGGTGGTGTTGAGTCAGTGGTGATCAAATATCATCTTCCGAGCGTCAATAGTTATCTAAAGCAATAATTACTGCATCAAAAATATATTGAAAGTTCGTGATACTTATCGAAGAATGACTCAGAGTTTCACGTTGTTTTACTCTTCAGGACCCAGATATGTATTGTTATTTGAAATAAATTTAACTTAATTTGTTTTATATTCTTTATAGTAAAACAAAATTACTTTCTAAAGGATCTAATATTTAAGATTGATTTACATTTGCTTTTATATATTTTCTGATAAAAACGGGAATAATTTTCGAACATTCTAATAATATTTAAATATAATTAAGCTACATTAAATTTTACATTGTTTCTAGTAAAACACTATTACTTTTCGAACGCATTTATATATGCATCACCATCATCAGTTATCGCAATTCATCCACTCGACAGCTTCGAGCCGTATCATGTTGAAACACCGGTTCTCGTTCGATCACCGAAGTTAATCAACGTAGAACTTGGGCAGTACGTAGATGGGCGACCGCTTGGGAATACAAGGTGCCGTAAACTTGCATAGCCTACGGCCATATCACCTTGAAATACTGGCTATCGTACGAACACTTAAGATAAGCAAGATGGGTGACCGCTTGGGAATACCAGGTGCTGTAAGCTTGGATGTGCGGACCGTATAATGGATAACGGCTCAGAACTTTTAATCGGGGCGCCGAGTTTCAATACCACTCGGTTATATCCGTTACATATTATAGTCGGTTTATTCACCTAGGCACAAATACCATTGAGAAACGTGTGGAACAAATAATTCTCACCCGGCTAAATCGTAGAACTTGTATCAGTAAAGCATTAATATCTCCAAAACTTACTATAATCTAAAAATATGCTCTGGCTTTCATCAGCATCCTCCTCCTTCAACCTCCCTATGCTTGGTTGGAGATCCATTGACAATCCTTTTCCACACTGTTCGATCCTGTATTACTGTCCCCAGATCCCAATTGTCCAATCCTGGATCCCGAGCTATGGTGCCGGGGAAAGTCAATTTTCGTGAGAAGACACTTCCAGAAGGATGCCATAGGAGTAAGGATGAGATGATTTCCCTGCCCGTTCGGTGACAGTGGCCGGCAAACTGTAATCGTTTTTGTTTGAGATTAAGAGATATTAATCTCAGTTCTCCGTAAATTGCGTTAAGCGTTGCATGGGATCTCGAACTGATGTTCTGGATTAAACAGCTACAAACAAGGACTTCAACATCACCATCATCATTATCATCCTTCAACCTCCCTATGTTTGATTGGAACTCCATTGGCAATCCTTTTCCACACTGTTCGGTCCTGTATCGCTGTCCCCAGATCTCCAATGTCCAGCCATGAGTCCCGAGCTATGGCGTCTTAGAAAGTTAATTTTCGTGAGAAGACACTTCCAGAAGGATGTCATATGTAACTGCAATGTATTCATTCAGTGAATTCCTGCATTTGATAGAGTAAATTCCCCCTTCAAGTTTTGGCTTGTCGTTTTGTTTTGTATTGATTAAGTCTTTGATTGTTTTAGAAGGACAACTCTTCTATTTTGGAATATTTTATGGGCGTTCTATTTCACATTGAAAATGAAACAGGGTATTGAAGGGTTTTGAATATATTTTCAATGTTTCTCCTCTTCGTGTAAATATTGAGGGCTGCAAATTGTGAGTGCTCTTAAATAGAATTCAATGATCATTCCGGATTTTAATTTTTTGTTATGATAGGAACAGAGGTTTATTAAATCAATTTTATTGGTTGACTTAAAAGGGGCATTTTAAATAACAGCAAACAAAACGCGTTGGTTGTTCACCCTAACGAAATGGACCTCTTTTGACATAGAGAATTCTACCTTGTTCAAAAAAAGAAAATAATCCACCGAGACATTAATAAAGATATAACAATTCAGATAGACTATATCTGTAAAAGGACAATATGAATAAAGACAAAAAAAACTAAGATAAGTTTTCCATTTGTTTTTATTCATTAATAAAGGCGTTATATATGATTTTATTCACCATGTTAGCGTGCATAAAATGTCTTTAGGCTAAGAATGTAAAAGAGCGTTTATCATTGTTCAGGAGATATAAATTGTTCTGTTGTCGTACAAATACACCAGACAAAAGTGTACACATCTACCAACAAGCTTAGTAAAAAAAAAAAGAAAAGTGGGGGGCCGCGAAAAACAAAGCAGAAGAAAGTCTATTCATGTTGGTTTCCTTACCTACATACACAAGCACCCATTTTGTAGTGTTTTTTTTAATTGCTAATAACTTAGGACATCATGGCGCAGACATAGTCTGAATTTTAAACCTGCTTTTATTCACTCTAGCCTGCGTATCTTTTTTTACGATGTAAATTCGTTTTACGTCTAACATATAATTTTCGTTGTGTTCAATTCTTCTATTGATCTAAAAGTTGCACGCAGACAAATACATACATACATACATATCTATCTATCTATCTATCTATCTATCTATCTCTCTCTATATATATATAACGTGATAAGAAATAAAACAAAAAACAGAAAACAAAACTTTATTCCAATATCCAATATTCTTATGCTTGCACCTGTTTAGATTTCATATATATATATATATATATATATATATATATATATATATATATATATATATATATATATATATATATATTTGTCATCCACAGACAGATTGTTTCGCTGCTCATCAGAGTGGCTAGACGTCCGGTTGCCTCTAGCTAGGATCGAAACTGGCGTCAGTCGGAACTTCTACCACTCAGCCGTCGGCTCACGGCAGGGATGAAGGTGAATTTTTAGCGTGTTTATTTTTAGATTCAGATAAATACACAATATATATATATATATATATATATATATATATATATATATATATATATATATTTTAATTGGACATAGTCCGACACTTTATTTAAAGACATTTATATATATTATGTTTAACGTTCTTTTTATAGATACTATGAAAAGAACGTTAAACATAATATATATAAATGTCTCTCTCTCTCTCTCTCTCTCTCTCTCTCTCTCTCTCTCTCTATATATATATATATATATATATATATATATATATATATATATATATATATATATATATATCTCCAAGCATAGGATTGGTGTATACAGAATAAATTCCAATAAATATTGTTAGACATTATTTATATATACACAAATATTTAAAAAAATGTTCTGTTTATATTAAACAGTATTAACGACATATACCGGCCTGAACGTCCGAGAAATTTCATAGAAAATATGTCCTCCGACAGGAATTGAACCTGTATCCTACATATGATATACCATTTTAGCTACGAAGTAGCGTCTGGTTGCAAAGTCGATTTTACTGCTTGTAAACTACAAACTGCCTATGACTTCCCTCGAAGCGTAACTTAAAGTAAACAAATGACGTCATACACTACGAAATGGATAAAGTCCGATAATTAGATTAACATATAGACGAGGCGGTGTAATGGTTAGCAAGGTTGTCGCGCTAGAACAATTACGACTGAGTTCGATCGTTAGTGCGTGCCCCATACTTTCGACCTTGTGCCACATTTAATCTACGCTTGGAAATTCACTATAGGCGTTCGAGAGAAACCATGGAAAATTTGTAGTTTAAAAGCAATTAAATCAACCGTGTAGGATGCAGGTTCGGTTCCTGTTGGAGGATGCATTTCTTCTATGAAATGTCTCGGACGTTCAGGTCGGTAAATATTATTAAGACTGTGTATTTTAAAGAGAGCAATTATTTAAATATTTGTGCAAATATTCATAACGTATAACACTAAAATATATTAAAAGAACTGTCGTACCTCGTCCATTTCGTAGTATATATATATATATATATATATATATATATATATATGATTAATGTCTATTTTGTCAGAATTTATTTTCAAAAGTCTTTCATTAAATAAGTCCGACAAATAAGATTGGATCATTATTGAGTCCGACAAGGAAGATTGAATCATTTTTTAAATCCTTTTTCCGTTAGTAGGGGGGAATATAGAAATAATCCTTACTTTCTATTGCCCCAAGCCCTTTCGGCCACTTCTATAGCCATTTTCAAGAGTGTTTTGTCTCTTGTGTTCTTTTTTTTCTTCTTGATGGTTTGAGAGTTACGTAGTAAATTATGTTTATGTTGTTTTTGAAAAAGGAGAGTTCATTCCAAGCTCTCAAATATCGCGTGCGACTGGAAATCCCGTGAACGTCTTTCTATATTTTTTTAAAAACTTTCAGCACTTAATTTCCAGTATTAAATAGTGTAAGATTGATGGTAGGAAATGAATTGTTTGATATATAGGTCCTCTCGAATAAAGAGTTGTTTCTGATAATGTGATTTATATAAAATGCTTGTGTTTTCAATCAGAATTTTCATTAATTACACAGGTTGACTCAAAAATACTTTTACAAACTTTGGAGCGGGTTCCTCACACCAAAACAAAGACAAAAGGTGCGATAACTCGGATGCCTTCGGTCTGAAAACGCAATCTGATACAGCCATACAGAATAGCGCTCATTACCCTTTACGTGGACGTATGTAAAAATAATATCTGCCTGCTTATGATATGAGTATCATGCTATTGTTAAACATGAACACTGGCACGCTAGGCGTTGACGACAAACTTGTCAAAAATGTATACGAATGACAAATATAACCTAGTCTAGAAGGCAACACAGTGCCGTCTACCGTAAACTTTCTTTAAACTTAATTCCTCGAAAATGAAGGATTTGCTGACATATGTTTATATATAGTTTTTTCATTGTTTTGGTGAGAACACGCCCCCAAAGCTTGAAAAGTATTTTGATACACACACACACATATATATATATATGTATATATATATAACGTCACACATTATGAAATGGACAAAGTCCGACAAATATTTTAAGACATTTTTTTATGTTTATAAGTTCTTTTTATAGATACAAATATTTAAGAAAATACTCTGTTTATAATAAACGGTATTAACGACATTTACCGGCCTGAATGTCCGAGAAATTTTTATAGAAAATATGCGCCCTCTTACAGGAATCGAACCTGTATCCTATACGGAACCGTCATATAGCCTGACGTGCTTTTACCGATTGAGCCACAGAGGAGCGTTTCGGTTAGCAAGGTCGATTTTACTGTTTTTAAACTACAATTCTCAATGATTTTCTCTCGTCCATTCATATCTGCTCAATGTGTATCCAAATATAAGGAAATTACGTCACACATTATGAAATGGACAAAGTCCGACAATTATTTTAATAATTGTCAGACTTTGTCCATTTTATGCGTGTTGTTTTTTTATTTATTTTATCGACTACCCAGTATAGTAGGGTCAGTTGGGAAGAAGCACCCTGACGCAATTCGCTCCGCCAGAAATTTGGAAACGACATGCTGTACTGCTTGGCATTAGGCGACGGATGCTTTAATACGGACATTTCAGAGTGTTTGGGTGTCAATCTGAGGACAGTTCAGATGATTCAGTAAGAGTTGGACGAAATGTTTGGAGTTATCACTTATGATGGTGACGTTATGCCTCCCACTTCTCCTCAGGCTCAACACGAGGCATACATCAAGTACCTTGAGGAGGTTGTGCTGCCCTGGGTCTAGAGGGCGGCTGCTGAAAGACCCTACATATGGAAATAGGACTCTCCCAGCATGCCACACAAGCAGGAGCATCCTGTCATAGGTCTCAGACAACTTCTGCAGTCACAGCAGCACTTACATCTGGTCACCTAAATCCCCAGACTACAACTCCCTTGATCAATATATGTGGGACGCAGTTAAGAGACAGATCAACAAAACTCCTTATAACACAAAAGATGAATTGAAGGCAATTATTATGGCAGTATTCATCAAGGACACCGTCCGGAAGAGATGCAGGCGATTCCGAAACGTCTGGAGGCCGTGGTTGAAGCGAATGGCGATTTTATGGAATAAATTTGCTCTTAAGAATTCCAAGATATTTTATGTAATTTTGCTAAATACATGTGTTAAAATGAGATGTCAGTGTTATTTTCATTTTTGTTAATTTAGACGAAATTTCTCCATCGCACCCTGCATATATATATATATATATATATATGTGTGTGTGTGTGTGTGTGTGTGTGTGTGTGATTTCCTTCATGGTCTCAGCGGATGTGAGCATCTAGAGAAAACAAGCTTATCCGATGATATCCTTTCTACAACAAAAAGATATTGCAGAGCTAACATAAAATCATTTTTCAATACCTCGCTTTTAATATATATATATTTTTTTACACATTTCTTTCCCTTCTGTCTCCTTCTCTCTTAATCTAACTTCATAAAACATCTGCATGCGTGTGCGTGTGTGTTTCGACTGTGTTGGTACCAAATGTGTCAGCACTGCATTAAAAACCAAATTGGTACATAGACATCTTCAGCGGTTAAATCTCGTCTCAAGAGACGGTCGAGGGCTGGCTGGAATTCAAAGAAAATAACCCTGCCTCGAGGAAAAGGAAACAAAACAGATAGTAATCACCAAATCTCGCTATGTCCGACTTCGTCTTTCTATTTCTTTTTGTATTTTATAGTATTTTCTTTTACTCATTGTTGTTGCATTCTTTCGCCACCTTCCCATCGGCTTCTCTCCACCTTGATGATCGAATATGTCACTTTCGATTTGTCATATTCCGATTAAAAACGGGGATGTCATTTTCCATACACCTACTGACATCTATTTATTTATAATACTTTTAATGTTAATACATATGTATATGCAAACTTGTTTATATATAAGTGTATATATTAATATTAAGATGAACAGAATATAAACAAACATACATGCATTTATATGCTAAGTCACCGGCTTGTACAAATACATACTGATGTTTATACATAAACAACAATAATATATATATATATATATATATATATATATATATATATATATATATATATATATATATATATATATATATATATATTATCCTACAATTATTTAAAGGAATTTTTATGTTTAACATTCTTTTTATAGATACAAGTATTTGAGTAAATGTTCTGTTTATAATAAACAGTATTAAATAACATTTACCGGCCTGAATATCCGAGAAATATTCATAGAAAATATCCGTCCACTGACAGAATTCGAACCTGTATCCTATACGGATATTCAGGCCGGTAAATGTTATTTAATACTGTTTATTATGAACAGACAGAGCATTTACTTAAATACTTGTATCTATAAAAAGAATGTTAAACATAAAAA
Source organism: Acanthosepion esculentum (assembly GCA_964036315.1). Taxonomy (NCBI): domain Eukaryota; kingdom Metazoa; phylum Mollusca; class Cephalopoda; order Sepiida; family Sepiidae; genus Acanthosepion; species Acanthosepion esculentum. The sequence goes on from OZ038498.1 coordinate 91,250,866, forward strand.
TGTCTTTATATATATATATATATATATATATATATATATATATATATATATATATATATATATATATATATATATATATATATATATATATATATATATATATATATATATATATATAATAAAGTTAATGGTCAGAATTGAATTAGACCAGGAAACAGTAGTATTAAAAGGTGCTCAATACAAGTATAACAAATAAAAATTAACCCTGTAGAGCTTTTAGGTATTAAAAAAATTAGGATTTCTGCCCATTGCGCTACCTCGGCTTCAACCTTTTGATATCAATGCTCACACACACACACACACTCCCACACACACTAATATTCATAAATACATATATATATATATATATATATATATATATATATATATATATATATATATATATATATATATATATATATATATATATATGAGAAAATATAGTTTTAAGGTATGCTATATTTATGGGTTAAAGTACTCAATATCAGGGATAGAGCTTATGCAAATATAAAATTGGCCATTAAATCAACACCCAGAGGCGACAGTCTGTTTTATGTTAAACGCAACCATCAGGTCATGTGCATTGTGTTTATGCTCAATAATTTATATATGTAGGTCAGAGATGCACTATGGGTAGTTTATTGCATTGTATTGTGGGTAGTTTATTGTAATATTCTAACGGTTATTTTGGTGGGCGGTAAAGGGTTCGTTTTATTCTAGGAGCTGTTGAGTGGGAATAATTGTGGATCGGAATGCAGTTTTTGGGGGTATTTATATTGTTGTTAAGTAACATTTTTTAATTTATTTTTGATTATTTTATCCTTGGTTGTTTTGCTACGTTTTTTGTATTCATCTGCGCGTACCTTTTTTGTTAATTTGTTTATTATTTACTAGGTTTATTTCTTTGTGTGGATTAATTCATATATATATATATATATATATATATATATATATATATATATATATATATATATGTACGTATATCTTCATGTGTGACTCTGATAAGGAGGAGGCGCACGAGCGAAAGAAAAACCGCTACGAATCGCTGTATTCCGACAGCGTGGAAAAGGCATAGACGTGTCATGAGCTACCTATTGAAGTCGGATGCCGCGGGTATCACTGGCCGGAACCTGAAGCGTGCTTTATATCGTCTCCCGCCCACAGCTCAACAGACATCGAGTTGGATCTGGTCAAGAGCCCAAATAAAAAAAAGTTAAATAAAACTATGCTCGCAACACAATGCTACTTCCGACGTAAAACTCATCTGTTTACGTTACGATCGCATTATGCATTTAAACACAACGTCGAAAATTTCAGTTGCAGTTGTTAAAAAAAATCGCAAGAGAGTGATATGTATACAAAAGTCTGTCTGGTGGCAAAGCTGAAAACCCTGTCTGGTGGCAAAAGCTGCTGGTGGTGCTTGGGGTGGCAGTACCGCCTTAGCCACTGAAACTGTGTTACTTCCCATGGTTGTCGGTGACGAAGACAGGGTAGAGCACGTGTTTCACACGTTGGATGTAGAGAATATTATATCTGTGTGTGTGTTTGTGCTTTGAGGCCGTGAACCGTTTTTTTCTGTCTAGATAATCTGGGCGCTGTACACTTAACTGAGTGGATATTTGCCTTTTGGTCTTTTTTCTTTCCTTGTTAGGTATTTTTTTCTTGTTTAAGTGTTAAGTCTTCTGGCAATTTGTCTGCTCATCACACCAACATTGTTGTTTTTAGTAATAGTAGTAATATATATATGTAAGGCACGGTGGAGAGGCTTGGATTGAGGAACAGGAGAGCGAGTTCGAATTCCAGTCGAATCCGTTACATTTACTTACATGCTAATACCTATAAATATAGTATAATTTACAACTACACACACACACACATATATATATATATATATATATATATATATATATATATATATATATGTATATATATATATATATATATATATATATATAAGCAATAAAATACTTGTCAAGGGTCTCAATTAATGAGTCAAATATTGCGAGACCCTGTGTTGAAATTTGCTAAATATTGAAAGTTTTAACTTATATTTTAATAATAATGATCATATATATATATATATATATATATATATATATATATATATATATATTTTACTTTTAATTACATATATATTTAGCATATATGTCGGTGTACAAGACAATACTTTAACCATAAAACGTTCATCCCAAAATAGAGGGTCGTTTTATATTCCAGGTATAAAATGTGAAACTTAATCTTGTGATTTATGCTTAGTTTATAGTAACTTGTTAGCATCGGATAGTTGAGCCTTTTAACGCATAAATATAGCAGACTTCATAACTATATTTCATCATAACTATATTTTCATATATATATATATATATATATATATATATATATATATATATATATATAATTTAGTAATTCGTCGAGCCTAGAATAATCCACAACAGAATGCACTGGACGGCCGTTTCTTCCTATCTGGGACTCATCAGCATTGCTCATCCACTACCGAGAATCGAAAACGGACCGATACAACGAAAATTTCATTACAACTCTACCCCGGGCTTCGGTGACAAAGAAGACAAACTAAACTCGATATATACTCAAATATGGGTGTTCATTAAAAATAATATTCATGTGCTATTTTATATAAACGGGAGGCATGGATAACGGTCCGGATTGAGAATCAGAGAGCCGAGTTCGAATTTCAGTCAAACCCATTACGTGCTAATACCCTTGGGAAAGGTATGAATCCTCTGCTTCAACACCCCCAGCTTATCAAGTGATGCTGTTGAGTCAACGCCATCACTTGATGCGACACCAAAAGTGTTAGAACCTAATGTCTATTTTTGTAGTGATTTTATAACATGTTCATGTTCTAATTTTCGAATAAATTATATATATATATATATATATATATATATATATATATATATATATATATATATATATATATATATATATTTTGAACGATAAAAATGATTAGAAAAATCAATTAAAATCTTCAGACACACTGCGTTGTAGATTAATATTCTTATGCTTTTATTATTATTATTTCATTTATATTCCTCGACTAGTTTCGACCAACATGGCCATCATCGGGAGAGAAAAAAATGTCTCTGCTTGCTATAGCAGTAAACTACAGAAATGAATGTCTTGTTGAAGAAAACGAACGTTTGTCTGTAGTTTTCATTTGTTTTTTTATTGTTTATTTATTTATCTTTTTAACATTCCTTGTGTTGGTCAAACAGCCTCTTTTAAGTTGTCATT
>OZ038498.1:91259099-91269099 GCA_964036315.1 Acanthosepion esculentum
TAGATATTATATTCAGTTTAAATAGAGAAAAAAAAATGATTTCAAACAGTCATACATTTCAGCTTATACTCATTTCCTATTAACCAGGGTTTGTTAGCAGACAGGAAGGTATATTAGCCTTATTGGTTTATTATGCTGTGCAGATGTTCATTTTAATTACCTTCCAATTGCGTACATTTCACATGTATATTTTAAGTTTATTGGCAGATATAAAGAAAAATATTTCTACGAAATTTAAAATAAATATTAAAAATAATTTTATTTGTTACCGATCACTTTCTGAAAAGTCCAATAAAGTCATGCTGTTATCGGATATAAAATTCTTTTTTTCTCGTCATGTCCAAATATATGATTTAATTTCTCAGACCAGGGTAGGGAGTGTCCAGACTGAATGAGTGGGGAATGCATTCTTATCCAAACGCTACAAAAAAAAGCCTTGCCGCGTTTTGCTTTCCTGCTTGTAGTACCAATCTTTAAGAACTCAGACCAATCGACTAAACCTTGTAACTCTCGGACTATTAGTTATCTAGCTCTTTATATGGTAAGGAACTACAGACTAATTACCTCTGAATTGGTTAAGCACTTCACCTCGCAGGGTTTTCTTTCAGACGAGCAATATGGCTTACGCTTTTTTTTAGGTCAACTGGTATTTTTTAGGTTAACAGTTATTGCCGAAAGTGTCTCTCAAGCTTTTGATAAAACTGGTGAAGTTCGAGATTTTGCTTTGGACACATCTCGAAGGAATTTGACAGGGTTTGGCATATTGGTCTTCCTCACAAGTTGAAAAGTTATGGTACGTTTTGCTAATTTTTTTTATTTAAATCATTCTTTTTTATCAGATCGCTAAATTAAAGTTGTCTTGAACGGCCAATCTTCTAGATCGTTTTGCATTCATGCAAGTGTCATTCCGGGCGCTACCCCTGAACTTGGGTTGTTCCTTAGTTTCATCAACGGCCTCCCTGATTTCATCAGTTCTAAACTTGGTATTTATAATGAATGACGAGACAACTATTTACTCTTGTCGTAATAGCAAGTCTGATAGTTTCAATGAAGTCAAATTGTCAGATGATTTCAAAAAATGACATACAATCTGCTGTTAACTGAGACAAGAACTGGCTTGTTAATGTTAACATCTCAAAAATGAAATCACTCTGTTTTAATCATCTTAGAGAGTATTTTGTCTTCTGTCAGTCTGCCTCGTGCTGACCCCCAGGAGAGTAACTGATTGCACCTTCTCGTGTTAAAGTGGGAAGATTATATTGAATTTGTTTCACTGTCTGAAAGAACATCTTTTACCTTCCATCAACATGGCTGATGCTAACCTTCAAGAGAAAGACTCACTGAGCTAACATGGAAATATTCTATTGAATCAACTGCTAGGTCTGTTGCTAGGAAAGTTGGTTCACTGTGTCGTGTTAGACAATTTTTCTTCAAGGAACCTATCTTACACATGTATACGTCTACCCTTCATCAATACATTAAATATTGCTGCGTCATCTGGTCTGCTGCTTGTCTTGTGCATTTAGAGTTTCTTCATATGTATCCACTGATTATAGATGCCACAGTTATTCAATTAATAAATCGTTGTTTCAGATGCAGCATTTTTCATCTTCAGTTTCCGAATCCATGGAAACCAGAACTGGTGCAGCATCAGCGAAATCATTATTATTATTTTATTTCCTTTGATTTCTGGTGTGTACACATTTCTTTCCGGGTGCCACCCAGAGACCTAAGGTTAGAAATAGTATTATGACATTTTCCACTGACCCGCGATATTCTGTTTCATGTTTGAATAAAATCTTGAGGCCATGTGTGTTTTGTTTTGGCTTGACTATTTATATATTCTGGTCAATAGTGCATTATGGTTAGCAAGGTCTATTGCATTATCCTAACGATAATTGAGTGGGCGGTAACGGTTATGTTTTAAATTTTTCTTTAGCCTATTGAGTAGAAATAATTGGCGATTCGAATGCAGTTATTTGCAGTTATTTTATAGTGTTGTTTGTTAACATTTTACTCATTATTTATTAAGCGATTATTTGATTATTTGATTTTATTATTATTATTATTATTATTATTATTATTTCATTTCTTTTGATTTCTGGTGCGTACACATTTCTTTCCGGGTGCCACTCAGAGATCTAAAGTTAGAAATAGCATTTTCCACTGACCGGTGATATTCTGTTTCATGTTTGAATAAAATCTTGAAGACATATGTGTTGTGTTTTGGCATTCACTGCCATATTTAATATCTCTGTACACTGCTTCTAATTAAATTTTCCAATTGGTATATATTTAGGCAACATACATCCGCCGGGTACAGCAAATTGTCAGCTACGAAAATCTATTCTCTCACATTTTCACCAGCGATGAACGGCAGACAGCATGACGTGCTCGTAACCTGACATTTTCATTTTTTTATTCATTTCACTCTAAGCAAGGTGATAAAGCCACTAAGAAGCAAAAAGAGGTTACTGAGTGTGAAAGAGCCTGAGGGGGAAAATCATTATATTGAGAGGACAATGAAAGAATAATATTCAAATGTGTCTCCTTATTAACATGGCAGTCCCTGCAGACAGTAATGTATCTTTAAGGATCTTCAAAATCTATCAAAATACAAGGACCTTGATATCGAAATCTCAAAGATGCGGCCCATGAGGACATTAACAATCCCAATTGTAGTTGGAGCCCTCGGATTGAATGGAAAATATTCTAATACACTCATTGAAAAAATACCTGGCAGCACATGCCTGAAATAAATACAAAAGATTATACTCACAAATACAGCCCACACCTTACGAAGGCCTTTATCTATGTTAAATATGTGGGATTTTTTTTTTCAAAACTACTCAATGGAAAATATCATGATGCCATTTCTAACCTTAGGTCTCTGGTTGGGTCCCGGAAAGAAATGAGTGTACAACAGGAACCAAAGGAAATAAAATGATAATAAGGAAAAGGAAAGAAAAATATTACCAGCAATACATTTTTGAAGGAAAAATATTACCAGCAATACATTTTTGAAGGAAAAAATATTACCAATTCATTTTTGAAGGGAAAAATATTACCAGTAATACATTTTTAAAGGAAAAAATATTACCAAGAATATATTTTTGAAGGAAAAATATTACCAGCAATACATTTTTGAAGGAAAAAATATTACCAGCAGTCATTTTTGAAGGAAAAAAATTTATCAGCAATACATTTTTGAAGGAAAAAAATATATTACCAGCAATACATTTTTGAAGGAAAAATATTACCAGCAATATATTTTTGAAGGAAAAGATATTACCAGCAGTTATTTTTGAATGAAAAAATATTACCATCAATTCATTTTTGAAGGAAAAAAATATTACCAGCAATACATCTTTGAAGAAAAAATATTACCAGCAATAAAAATCTTGTCGGCATTAAATAACCCAGTGAGATTGATATGCCGTAAAAAAACAAACCAAACCAAATCCACTACATCAACAAAGAAGCTGGACTCTTCAAGAAACAGCTTAGTATACTTAACTTCTGCCAACAAAAAAACAAAGCGAATACCATCTACGCCAAACGAGTAAAACAGAAAGCAAATCAACTTGACGAAATGATATTAAAAAAAAAAAAAAAAAAAAAAAAATGGAAAGATATGGCTTTGCATAGCAAATACCTAAAAAGAACGAAAAAAGCATATGTGGACCAACAGAAAACACATCAGTGGCAGTGGAGCACCGGGTTGAAAGCAGAGACATAAGGCCTAATTATTGCAGCTCAGGGCCAAGGCCTCAAAACCAGATAATCAAGGAAGGAACTAACCCGAGATATTCGTAAAATATGATGAAACTGCCGACCCTATTATCTCAGGATGTCCGGAACTAGCAAAAAATGAATATATCCCCAGTAGTGAATATGGCAATAAAGTTGAGGACAACAGTCCGAATGACGTAAATAGTTACAATACCCTATCTCAGAAATATAAACAGATCCTGAAGAAGGCCGAAACGTACAACGGCCTAAACGTCAGGAATAGAGCAATAAAGATTAGTACAATAGTTCGAATGATGTAAATAATGTAAATAGTTACAATACCAAATCTCAGAAATATAGACAGATCTTAAAGAAGGCCGGCGCGTACAACGTCCGAAACGTCGTGAATATGGCAATAAAGATGAGGACAACAGTCTGAATATTGTAAATATCTCATCTCAGAATATATAGACAGAGGTTTTATGTCTGTATGGTCGGATTCTTTCCCTTTACTTTTTTTTTTACTGAATTCGTTTGTGTAACCAGTACGAAGTCCATTTGTTATAATTATCTGCAGTCGTATCAGCGTGGAAGAGCAGAATGGGGTGTGACTTGCTGGAGACTGGGTCGTTCGGTGAATTCCGTTTCGGACGAACAACGTAAGACAGGGGCTAACATTCTCCTCTCCCCAAGTACAAAGAAAAATTACGGACTTTCACACTTCCGATCGCTGGAAACAAATCAACATTGGCGCGTGCGTGCAAACGCCACCAACCCCTACCCGCCAACACCCACACAAACTCACGCGCGCTCACTTATGGTATATACGTCGGTAAAATCCTTGGTTTAGCAAATGAATCGTACCAACCAAAAATACTGACACTGGCTCGCTTTGATTTATTCTATTCGCATTTTTTTTAATCGATTTCACCCCAAGAAAGGCAGTAGAACCACTAAGACACAAGAGGTTATTGTGTGTGGAAGAACAGAAATATTACTAATGAGCGAAAAGAGTAATCAGGTGCGATCGGCACTTCATTTAAATTTTGGGAGATTAAAGTTGGCAGGAAAATATGGAGTCAGAAGGGAGTTCCACAAGAGAGAAATTCGAGAAAATAAACTATTAGCATAGAAATTATGGTTACATCTATCTAGCTCAACTGTAAATTTATGAGATATCGACGCCAGTATAGTACCGCGCTTAATTTTTTTTAAAAAGTCTAGGTGTACCATAGCGAAGAGCTCATCCAAACAATTACCACAAAGAGGCAACCTTACAGTGGTGAGAAGTGACTGAAGCGGAGCCGCCAGATCAGGACCAGTAATATTGCAGATTCTTCTTTTGATTTTATTAAGGAGCTCAAAGTAAATAGCAGGAGCACTGGACCATATGTGGCAGCAATATTCTAAGCATGAACGAATGGTAAACTTATAGATATATAAGATAGATTATGTAGAGAAAAGGTATATCGCACGACACATTGAGCCAACATTCGTAGAAACTGACCTAACAATAGATTCAATGTTTCCATTTCATGTCAGCTGGGTAGGTCAGCTCGAGAAGATGCAACGAGTTATTTTCCTGGGCGTTGGCATCAGCCTTGCTGATGAATGACAGAGGGGGGTCTCTCGGATGTTTAAAGAAAAGTTTAGTTTTGGAGGCCATTTTTTGCACCATTTGACAACAGATTTGAGGTCGTTTTGACAGCGGCTGCCACTTTGACCTTATCGACCTGATCAGCCTTACTATCAAGACAGTATTAAATAGTTGTCATCAACGTAGATACCAAATTGAGAGATGATACCATCGGGAAGGTCATTAATGAAAATTAAAAACAAAGTAGGACCAAGGATGGAGCCGTGGCGGAGACCCACATTAGTATGAAAGGATCTAGAGGAGTGGCCGTTCATTTCACGATTTTGTCGGAAAGACTGGATCAATTCAAAAATTTATCCGGAGATACCGTGGTAAAAAACCGTTAAGAAAATAGAAAAATATCTTTTAATCATATCACTCCATGCAAGGCAGTAAAGCCACTAAGACGCAAGGGGTTATTGAGTGTGAAAGAGTAAGAAAAACAAGAAAAAACCTTACTAAGCATCGAGATCAATAGAATAGTAATCAAGAAGAGAGTAGATAACGATTGACATTGCATTTAAATTTTTGATGATCAAAGTTGACTGGAAAGCATGAAGCTGGAAGAGAGTTCCACAAGTGAGAAATATGAGAAAAGAAACTGTTAGCATAGAACTTATGGTTACATCTGCGAATTGGTGAGACCTTACCGCCAATCTAGTACTGCGCTGAAATTCATAAAGTCCAGGTACTATAGCGAAGTGTTATATTTATTTGTAATTATTTACAAAATGTGGCACAAATCCAAAAAGGAATGGAGAAAAGGGCGATCTTCATCTGTCTTAACTTTAAACTTAGCTAGCCATAAACACTGACCCAAACATACCACAATATACCTAACACCAAAACAACGCATTCTTACTTACTTTTCTTGCTACACCCACCATAATACCTCATTGTCTCTATGAAAGTCCTAACTAGTCTCCTTGTGTATAATACATTGTCTGAGATAGGGGCATAAAACAACAATTTAAAAACTAGCGAAGAGTTCACTCGAAATATTACCATGAAAGTATTTATAGAAAAGGCATAGGAAAGATATGGCAAAGTAACTGAAGCCGAGACGCCAGGTCGAGACCAATAATATTGCTGATTCTTCTTTGCATGTTATCAAGAATCTCTATTAGACCTAACTATTTCGATATAATGTTACTTGGAAATATGTTTATGGGTGCTCGATCGCGCACACGCCTGCTTTAATATAAATTATTTCAGCTTTACGCATCACACATATTGATTCATTCGTTTTTTACGGTTTATCAAATTTATGCAGGTTATATAAAGCCAGAAGATATTTTTAGATTGTAAGAATTTTTAAAGATAATAATGATTTACTGATACAAGTCGTACTAATTAACCTATAGATGTGGAGTTATCTTTCGGGAACCGATGTTTCAACGTGATATGGCCGTAAGCCACACAATGTATACATATATATATGTATATATATATATATATATATATATGTATCATATCAATAAGTCCATACCTTGATACGTAGTAACTGCATTTCGATCTGAAAATTTCAATGTATAATGTTCAATACATGTCGCTAAATTTAACTTACTGAATTAAGTGCATTGAGCGAAGATTATATTCAAAATTATTTCATGACGAAAAACACATCTATTTTACGAGAATATTTTTCTTATTTTACCAATGCACTTAATACACTGTCAAATAACACTCGTATAGAGTTTACAAAAACATTCAGTTTTAATACGCTGAAAACTTTTACTATTTAACCGATAGATGGGGCTCTGGTGGATTCGGTACCTGATGAATTGATGAAGGAAATGTCACTTTTGCAATTTCTCTTTTTCATACATAAGTAATTTCTGGTTTGGTGTTTGCATTAAACAGACAATCCCATAGAAATATGGATAATTTTCGAGATTTCTAGAAATGTTATATAACGTACTTCGAAATGAATTTAAAGACTATAGAAACAATTTCTTTGGTAGAGCATTTTATGCAGTGAATATTTCAGATTTGAATTTAGACAATAACGATATATCATCCTTTCGCTTGTATAATTTTAGTGGATAAATGCTTATTTATACTCGTATGTCTGGGTTTACAAATTTAAATATATATATATATATATATATATATATATATATATATATATATATATATATATATATATATATATATTTATATATATATATTAAGACATTTTTATGTTTAACATTCTTTTTATAGATACAAATATTTAAGTAAATGCTCTGTTTATAATAAACAGTATTAAACATTTACCGGCCTGAATGTCCGAGAAATTTTCATAGAAAATATCCGTCCTCCGACAGGATTCGAACCTGTATCCTATACGGAACCGTCATAGAGCCTGACGTACCTTTTAACCGATTCGGCCACAGAGGATCTTTCGGTTGGCAAGGTCGAATTTACTGCTTGTAAACTTCAATCTTCCATGAATCTTTCACGTACATTCATATCTGCTCATGGCGTATCAAATGTAAACAAATGACGTCACACATTATGAAATGGACCCAAGTCCGACAATTATTTTAAGACATTTTTATGCTTAACATTGTTTTTATAGATACAAATATTTAAGTAAATGTTCTGTTTATAATATATATATATATATATATATATATATATATATATATGAGTATGTGTGTATGTGTGTGTGTGTGTGTGTGTGTGAGGATTTGTTATCGGTATGAAGGGGTAATCCCAACGTGAAGTAGCTTCCATATATATATATATATATATATATATATATATATATATATATAGCATAATGATTCAAACAAAGTCGCATTGCACATCACGTGACATGCACGCTTCACGACAAACGCTGTAAACAAACGCTGTAAACAAACACACAAACACAGTATCTCATTTGATTTCTGAGGAAAGACCTAGGTGGTCTGAAATATTAAATAAATAAATATATACAAAAACACAGAAATAAATACTTTCATAAAAAAAAACACCCAATTTTGTTTCATTTATTTTATCCAGATATTATATATATATATATATATATATATATATATATATATATATATATATATATATATATTTAGGAAAGCTACTTATTGAAAAGTGCTCAATATCAGTGATAGAGCTAACATACTTAGTTTATGGATGTGAGTCTGTAACTCTATGTTTCAGGCTTTTGCGATTCTCAGACAAACGCAAAAGCGTGAAACCCAGGGTTACAAACGCTACCATATCTGGGATAGAGTTACACAATTAACTCTTTCAAATTCAAATGAATGTAGCCTTGAATTATTTTCCACACTAGCACTTTTTTTCCGTACAGTCGAAATGGCGCAAACATCTCGCTACTTCATCGCTAGTTCAATGGTAAATATTCTGCTGAGATGTATTCCTTAATTCCACCAGTTCAGACCTTCACAGTTGCTACGCGTCATGCCACTGCGACGAATCTTATTCGTTCATTAATAAGGAAGTTTCACGCGGACAATTTCGTCTCCAGAACAGCTACTTAGTAGAACAGACTCCCAAGAGAATCAATACACGATTAGTGTTTTCAGGTCTAGCGTTAACCTTTTTTCTTTTGGATATAACATCATAAAATGTATCTCTTCCCTGTTTTTAATCGTTTCACCCCAAGCAAGGCGATAATATCACTAAAACGAGGGTGTGCAGAGAGTAAAAAATGAGGGTGAAAGGCAAGATTAAGAATGGAGAGGATTGATGAAAGGACAGAAAAGGAACAGGGTTCAAGAAGAGAGGAGTTGGGCGCTGACGTTACATTTAAAGTTTTGAAGATTTTGTCATCGCGGAAGCAAGGAATCGGGAGTTCCACAGGTGGGAAGTGTGAGAATAAAAACTGTAGAAATGACGGTAACATCTAGCGCGTTCAACAGTAAAACGGTGAGACCTAGTAGCCAATCATGTAACGCAGTTAAATTCGTGATGCCGAAGCACTAAGTGAAAAAAGCGGAAAGGAACATTTGTCATGAAAATATTTGTAGAAAAGACAGCGGACAGCCACGTCAAGTTTTCGAGAGAGTGATTGAAGTCGAACTGCCTGTTCAAAATCAATTATATTACAGACCCTTCTTCGGATTTTATTAAGAATCTTGAGATGTACAGCAGGAGAAGGAGCACCAGACAAGATATGGCAACAGTATTCAACGCACGAGCTAATAGTAGATTTATAAATGTGCAAGATGGATTCTGACAAGAAAAAAACTTCTGGCATGGCACAGTGAACCTACTTTCCTTGCAGTAGCCGTAGCAATTGTTTCGATATCGTCACGCCACTTCATTTCAGTGGAACACGTGAGGCCAAGAAGCCAGTGTCACTCTCTAGGAGTTTAACATCAGACTTATTGGTAGCACACAGAAAAAGTTATCTGTGGTGATTAAATGAAAGCAGCTTTGTTTTGGAGGCCTTAAAATTTACAAGCCAAATGGTGTCAAGATATCTAAACGTCTTATCGAAAAACCTGGGGAAAAAAAACATAATTAGTTATTTTTTTATTTAAATATTAAACATTATTTAGGCTGTTATACGATTTGGACAATTTTGCTGTTACACAATATATATATATATATATATATATATATATATATATATATATATATCAGGGCATAAAAAACTATTTTTTTATTAACGGCCATGTTAGA
>OZ038498.1:91271599-91304099 GCA_964036315.1 Acanthosepion esculentum
CCCTAAATATTGCTTGCTCACACAGTGACTTGGAAGCCCGCTGCAGCTGTCTAGTTATCCAATAAAGCAGTCGAAACATCAAGGAATATCAGAATAAAGAATTTCCATTTTGGATCTTGGAATGTTCGCACTCTTCAGGACAATGATTCTACACCAGAGCGTAAAACAGCTCTTGTTTCTCTCGAGTTAAAGAAATATAACATCGACATAGCGGCCATTATTGAAACACGTCTGGCTGGTAATTCTCAGATTAGGGAAGAAAAAGGCGGATACGTATTTTTATGGGCTGGTAAGACTGAGAAAGAGCCACGCCAGTCTGGTGTTGGCTTTGCCATTAAGTTAGACCTTGCTAGCTCACTGCCTTCCTTACCTAATGGTGTATCTGATCGCATAATGGAATTAACCCTCAATCTGGAGTGCAACCCCCGTGTGACGATGGTTAGCCGCTATGCGTCAACCTTAGGTTGTTCAGATGAAGAATAAGATGATTTTTACAATCTTCTTCGGGATGTCATCTCCAAAGTCCAACATAAGGATAAATTAATCCTTACAGGTGATTTCAATGCTCGTGTTGGCAATGATTATCATTCTTGGAAGGGCGTTTTAGGTCGCCATGTTATTGGTCATGTGAATTCTAATGGATTACGCCTTCTCACTATCTGCAAGGAATTTGACTTTAGTATCACTAATACCTTCTACCAGCAGCTCAACTGTCGTAAGACCACGTGGATGCATCCTCGTTCGGCATCTGATCGACTACGTCATCACCAAAAGACGGAACATAAAAGATTTTAAGATAACGCGTTCATTCCACACAACATGCTATCTGTCGGATCACACTCTACTTCGAAGTAAAGCTACACTGCCTCTGCAAAAGCGAAGGATTATAAAATCTACAGTGCCCAAGCGCATTAACATACTACCTCTTAAATCGACTGAAACGAAAATTGAGCTCTCTGACAAACTTGATGCTGCACTTGATTCTGTAAATATTACCAATAATATTGAATCATCTTGGAAGGCCCTGTGTGATGCAACATATTTTACATCCTTGGAGGTTCTTGGACTGCCATATTGTAAACATCAAGATTGGTTGGATGACAATAATACAGAAGTTCAGCAGCTTATAGATCAATTGCACTCTTCTCATAAAGCATGGATTGAGGACAAGAACTCGTCCGATAAGAAGATCGCTTACAAGAAGTGCAAAAGTCAGGTTCAACTAGCTCTCAATGGCATGAAAGAGCATTGGTGGTCTGAAAAGGTCACTGAACTCCAAGAATCTTCAGATAGAAAGGATCTAAAGGCTTTCTATGCTGGGCTCTGGAGCATTTTCTGTCCTCAGAAAAGTGGTGTTGCTCCAATCTCCACAGCAGATGGTGAAACTCTCTTGACGGATAAGTCAGACATTCTAAATCGCTGGAAAGAGCATTTCGAAACTGTGTTAAACACCACTTCGGTTACTGATGAGGAAGCCATCACATCAATTGAGCAAAATCCTGAAATTCTGGAGTTGTCTTTTGAACCTACTTATCAAGAGGTAATTGACTCCATCAAGCAAATCTCATCTAGAAAACCTCCTTCTCCTAAGGATCCTATTCCACCCGAAGTGCATAAGCATGGTGGCCAAAAGTTGGTAAAAAAGTTACATCTCCTTTTCGTGGAGATATGGAAGGCATGTTGTAACCCACAGGATTATAAAGACGCTTCTATCAAACACATCTACAAAAACCAGGGTTCCAGGTGTGTTTGTGATAATCATCGGGAGATATCACTACTTTCAATTACAGGCAAAATCCTAGCGAGACTGATTCTAAACAGAATCATTATACACCTTGTTGACGACATCTATCCTGAATCGCAGTGTCGTTTTCGGTCGGATCGTGACACCATTGACATGATATTTTCTCTTCGTCACGTTGCAGAGAAGG
This sequence comes from Acanthosepion esculentum, assembly GCA_964036315.1. Taxonomy (NCBI): domain Eukaryota; kingdom Metazoa; phylum Mollusca; class Cephalopoda; order Sepiida; family Sepiidae; genus Acanthosepion; species Acanthosepion esculentum. Next base: position 91,273,531 of record OZ038498.1, read on the forward strand.
TTCGGGAGAAAAAACAGGAGTTGTACATGGTGTTTGTGGACTTGACAAATGCCTTTGACACTGTGAATCGAGAGGCTCTTTACCAAGTCTTGAGGAAACTCGGCATCCCTGAAAACATGCTGAAGGTCATCATCTCCTTTCATGAAGGAATGAAAGCTAATATCGTGTCTGATGGTATGATGTCGGAATCCTTTAATGTCACAAATGGCACCAAGCAAGGTTCTGTCATGGCCCCTGTCCTTTTTGCCCTTTTCTTTTCGGTGATGCTGAAATATGCATTTGCAGACACAGAGAGTGGCATCAAGTTTCAGTTTCGAACAACTAGTGGTCTCTTTAATCATCAACGCTTAAAAGCCAAGACCCACCTTCGTACGCAAATTATTCGTGATTTGTTGTTTGCTGATGATGCGGCTCCTGTAGCGACATCCTTTGAGGAGGCCCAAAATCTAATAAATCGTTTCTCTGTTGCATGTAAAGCATTTGGTCTTACACTTAGCATAAAGAAAACTGAAGTTGGGCACCAACCTTGTCCTACTCCGAAGCAACTGCGTGGTGAGAAACAAAAACCACCAGTCTTCAAATTTCCAGAGAGACCATTGAAAGTAGAAGTCAAAGCCCTGAACTATGTAAAGTCTTTCACCTATCTTGGTAGCAAAGTCAATTACAGTGGAACTTTAGATGTTGAAATCATGCATCGGATTGTTAAGGCTACCAGTGCTTTCGGCAAACTTCGCCATCGCTTGTGGAATGAGCGGAGTATTCGACTGGATAAGAAAATTCAGGTTTACAGAGCTGTTGTACTTCCCATCCTTTTGTATGGCTCAGAGTCCTGGACTCCATACAGGTACCATATACGCCAGCTAGATGTTTTCCATAAAAGCTGTCTGCGTGCAATCTGTGGAGTTAACCTTCAAGATAGGACCTCTAACGTAGACCTGTTTAAAAGGTGTAATATTGGAGGAATCGAGACTTTTCACATACAGTCTCAGTTACGGTGGACTGGTCATGTCTTGAGAATGTCTGATGACAGGATACCCAAGAGCCTAATGTATAGCCAGATAGATCAGGCGTACAGGAATATAGGACGCGCATGATTAAGATACAAAGACAAGAAAAGCAATTTGTCAGCAGTCAATATACCACATAAGACTGTTGAGCGCTTAGCCATAGAGCGGATAGAATGGAGATCAACGTGTTTTGGTGGACTCTGCAATTTTCAATCAGCTCGTCTGAATCATCTTCAAGAAGCGAGAGCAAGATCTAAAAGGTCAGCCAATCCAACAGTGATCTCATCTCATAATCCTCACACTTGCTCCATATGTGGCCTCCTTTGTAAATCACTAGCAGGTTTTAAATGTCACTTAAGATTATCGCACAAAATTTCATAACTGAATTAACTAAGCAGTCAGATCCTCATACGTCGAAATCGACGGGAGAGTCATTTCTTTTATAAATCAGTCTGTTTCGTATATTTCTATTTATTTCAGTCTGTTTATGACTCTCTCTCTCTCTCTCTATATATATATATATATTATATATATATATATATATATATATATATATATATATATATATGTCTATCGTATTCCTATATGTTTGTCTATCTCTCTTTCATTATGTCTTTCTGCATATCTCACTCTACTCACATATATATATATATATATATATATATATATATATATATATATATATATATATATATATATATATAGGGGACTATACTCGTGTTGAAGAACCTTCGAATTCTTGATTTAACAATAGCCAAATCAATCTAGAAGGAAAAAAAAGGTTTTACAAAAGAAAGAGCCAGGAACATTAAAGTCTGTCGAAAATAATCGCACAGATACAGGTTCAAGACCCAAAGAAAAACCCCGACACGAGTAAACACTAACTAAAGAGCTCGATACAAACGTAGAGCAGACCTAGTCAAAACCTAATGAGCCAGACAAATCTACCAAGGTTTCACTTAGGAAGATCGTCAGGGTATCTAATAATATATATATATTATTAGATACCTTGAAAATAACAAATGTAAAAGAAAAAGAAGCCGAGCCCGACAGAGAAAAATAATAAGAACGAACATGGAACATACCAAAAATTTAATAAATACAAAATTCTTAAAAATATGGAAAATGCCGTTAAGAAAACCAACATAGAGATGGAATCCAATGCCAAGTCTTCCACGGCAGTTAACATGAAGTCACGGTGAAGATTTTGAATCCTTAATGTTTTATAAACATATATATATATGATGTCCTTTTGACTTCTCGGCTACGGACTGCGTCGATGACCAAATGTTGAATAGCGCCTTTAAACATCGATCTTTCTCTGCCTATCGAAAAGACAGATCTGTTCAGTTGCGTATCCTAATCTAAACAAGGCAATGTCAAACGAAAAGGATTGACATAAGTTCCAAATCATATTTTTCTCTTAATAAGATTTCTCCAATATTCCGACCGCTAGACAAATATACATAAATATAATATTTAATAAATAAACGAATCGTCTACTCAATACGAGTATCCATAAAAATTACGTGTAAGAAATTAATAAAACTATAATTATTTAATATAAATATCTATCTCTTTCCTTACAAATAGCTTTGTTTACGTCCGCATAAGAACCTGAACAGATATGTATATTTCGAAAGTCAGAGAAAAATCTGTGATTAAAGGCGCTATTCAGAGTTGATGGTCATCGACGCATATATATATATATATATATATATATATATATATATATATATATATATATATAGTGAACATTGAAGTCAATACTCAGAGGCGATAGGCTGTTTCATGCTAGACGCAATCGTCGGGCCGCGAGTGTTCGTTTTTTTTCTCCGAACGAGCATTTTGTTGTGGTAAATTAATCTGTGAATTTTGAACTGTACACTTTATTTAAATAAGAAATTGAGAAGAAATCCAACACACGCGGCCTGACGACTGCGTCTAGCAAGAAACAGCCCGAAGGTTGACTTCAATGTTCACTTTTATATTTACATACGCTCTATCTCTGATATTGAGCACTTTTTCCTATAAATATAGCACACCTTAAAACTATATTTCTTCATATATATATATATATATATATATATATATATATATATATATATATATATATATATATATATATATATATAATATATATATATATATATAGTATTATATATATAAATATAATAAGTATTATATATATATATAGAGAGAGAGAAAAATAGTATTATATATATATATAAATATATATATATATATATAAATAGTATTATATAGATAGATATATAGATAGATAGATAGATAATACTATTTATAAATATATTTAAATATGATTGTACATGTTATTTTAGAGTTTTGACGTTCCTAATATTTTTAACGGCTGGCGTAAATTCGAGTAAAACTAACTAAAGCGAATTTTATTTTTACATATAATAATTAAGAAAAAACGATGTATCTTCGAAAATGACTTAACTCGAAACGACTTAAGCCGAGGAATTACTGTATAGGTGTTCTAGCCGTGTGAACATCGGCAGAGCACGAAACGACCCTCAGCTATGATTAATTAACGATGACCATTTTATTTTCGTTTATGATCGATTTCATCATGATACTTCTGCAAGCTTTGAGAATAATTATCCATTCTGATTGCTCAAAATATAATCCCATAGTGTTATAAAAACCTCTGAGAATTCCAATAAGATATCTTGAATCATTTCTAAAATACAACGGTTCCAAGTTGTGTTTTGCTAAAAGACAACAAAAAGCATCGCGCATATCCAAGGTCTATTTGGAAAAGAACACTAGTAGTAATTAAAGTGCTCAATATCTTTGTTTACGCTGGGATACAAAACCGAGTAGATATGTATATTTTGAGAATCGGGAAGATGTGTTTAAAAGCACTATTCGAACACATACACACACATATACATATTGTGTTTTCTCTATTTATGTCTATGTTGTATATATATATATATATATATATATATATATATATATATATATATATATATATATATATGCACATTTCATTAAAAACGACTGACAAGGTGCTTTTATTTAGTTTTTTATATAATTTCTCGTGCGATCTAATAAAGTTTTTCTTTTCAGAGGATAAATTATATAAAAACTGTCCGAATGTTCTTTTTAGCCGAGCGCTTTCGGCTATACATTTAGCCATTTTCAAGGATTATATTTCAACTGTTAGAATTAGAAATAGTTTGTTATATATATGTTTTATAAAATCTTTCATTTTTTGTTTCAAAACACGGTCAAGATATTATTTTCATGTTCAAAGTTAATATTATTAAGTTTTTATATAATTTATCCTCTGAAAATTTATTAGATCGCACGAGAAATTATATAAAAAACTAAATAAAAGCACCTTGTCAGTCGTTTTTAATGAAATGTGCATGAAAGAAGGATTGCTGCCTAAATATACAAATATATATATATATATATATATATATATATATATATATATATATATAAATGTAGAAGAACGAAGAGTAAGGTTTCAGCATTCAAAACAATGTTTCCCAAAGCGCTAATAATTTTTTTAACGTTGAAACAAGATGTACAGTTGTGTAGTGGGTATGTACATGTTCTAATGTAACAGGGCATAATATATATATAGAGAGAGTAGCCTGATGTTAGAGTTACTATTAAAAAGACTTTACTATACATGTAAAAAAAACCCTTGTTAATATTTTAAAAATATGATAAAGAATCGTAAATAAAATGTCGCAATCTTCTAACTTTTACCATCATGTCTCATGTAGATCTTTCAATCAATTCAGACCAAGCAAAGCGACAACGCCACCAGGACGCAAGGGGCTATTCGAAGTGAAAGAAGAAAAAGACTCTCGACGGAACAGAAAAACAAGTAATAGCAAACATTTCAGAAACTGGCCGGACTTGACGAATATATTTTTCTAAAAAAAAAAAAATGGGAAAACTTATTCTAACTGAAGTCCAATATTAGAAGGAACATCGTGAATAGTATTATTTGAAAAAGATAAGTTTAATATTTATTCACTTATTTAAATACTAAAGCTGTACCATTACTACTTCCCCCCCACACACACACATATATATAATATGGATAAAACAACTGAAAAAAAATTGGGTGTTTTTTGCGAAAGTATTTATTTCTATGTTTTTATATATTTCAGACCATCTCGGTCCTTCCTCAGAAATTAATTGAATTACTGTATTACTGTATTTGGGAGTTTGTTTACACTTTACAGCGTCCGTCGTTAGACGCGGACGTCACGTGATGTGGAATGCAACTATGTTTGAATTTTCTAACGTAAATCTAACGATAATATTTTAGATGTTGTTTAAAAAGGTTTTTTAACTATATCTAAAGAAATTTGTTAACTATTGAAATATTTATACAGATTTAAAATACCCAAGTCTTTGTTTAACCCTAGTTTATATGTGTCTAATTTTAAAATCCAGTATTTCTCCTTTTTCTTCGTGTGTATGTTGTACTAAAACCTGAGTCTGTCAATATACATTTATTTATTTATATATATATATATATATATATATATATATATATATATATATATATATATATATATATATATATATATATATATATATATATCACAGCACATTCATATATATATATATATATATATATATATATATATGCACATATATGCATCACAGCACATTCATATATATATATATATATATATATATATATATATATATATATATATATTGCGTATATTTTGGCAGCATATTTTCATTAAAACACGTCTCATTTAATAAATTAGAAAATATTTTATACATATTCTTAATCGGATCGTCTCACATACGAGACAAAACTGCTGCATTCATCTGAAAATTATATTTTTAGCTTGTGAATTGAAAAACGTATCTACTGTCTTCTTTTATGCGCTGTGTCCCTTCAGGACGTAGGCGATAATCGTTCACTACTTCACCCTGTCTCTTGTAGCTTTGCCTTTTTGTTATTTCTCCCAGACCCTGTTCTGCCATCTACTTGCATAAACCCGCATGTCACGCGTTGATTTCCCTTGTCCCTATTTTCCTCTACCCGCCCTGTGGGTATCAGATTTTCTGAGCCTTCCTTTCTCATTACGTTTCTCAGAAATTTAAGTACGTGTACCCTTTTTCATTTGCATCCTCTCCAAAACCTCATCGTTGATCACATTTTCTGTCCATGGTATCCTTAGCATCCTTCTATAGAACGAAACCTCTATTGCCTTGAGTTTCTTCTTTATCTTTGAAGAGAACATCCAAAATTCGCTGAAATATCACGTAGCAGTTCAGTACTATTGTTTGTTTTTTTTTGGGTTCCAACGAAATCCTCCTGTCTCGTAATATTCTTCTGCCTACCTTTTGGGATGCGACTTTGGCCAATCTTAGTTTATGTTTATTATTTTCATGCAAAAGTATACATTTATTTTCGAAGATAAATTTTCGAAATTGGGAATCTGGACAGGCATGGAAAAGTTTAGAGATGTTAGATGCATCATTCAAATAAAAACTCAACGTTCTAGACAACGTTGTTGCGAAGTGACTAACATATATATTTCGTTTTCTTTTGGAAATACAATCTCGCGATGGACATTTAAATTTATATATAATGTTTGCTTTTTGGTGGGGAGGAAGCATTACGAATAATTAAATTAGATATATAGAATTTAGTATAGTATATAATTAATATATATGTTAATACACACACACACACACACACACACACACATATATATATATATGAAGAAATATAGTCTTAAAATGTGCTATATTTATGAGATAATGTGCTCAATATCAGAGATAGAGCGTGTGTAAATATAAAAGTGAACATAGAAGTCAACCTTCAAAGGCGATTAGATTACATCTAGCATGTCGCCTCTAAGTGTTGACTTTTATGTTCACTTTTATATTTACACACACATATATATATATATATATATATATATATATATATATATATATATATATATATATATATACACACACGTGTGTAAGTGAGTGAATATGTGTGTTTCAAATTTTGTTCTGAATTATTGTGGAACAATAACACTTCTTTCTTTCTTTTGAAGTGTCGTGTCATTTCAGGACGTAGGCGATCATGGCCCTGCCCTTCCCCTTATCCTTTCTGGCTCTCAGTAAATTTCGTGCCTCTGCCATCTCCCCAGACTACGTTCTGCCATTCACTTACTTAAGCCCACCAGGTATGTCATGCGTTGCTTTTCCTTGTCAATTTTTCCCTCTATTCGACCTGTGAGTATCAGATTCTCCAAGCCCTCTTTTCTCATTACGGGTCCCAGAAATTTCCGCTGTCTCTTCCTGACGTTAAGTATAAGCTTCCTCCTCGTTTGGAACCTCTCATCGCTTCTCACACGCTCGGTCCATGATATCCTTAGCATCCTTCTGTAGAACCACATCTCCGCTGCCCCGTGCCTCTTCTTCATCTTTGAGGAGACCGTCCGAAATTCACTGCCGTATAGGAGGACAGATATCACGTAGCTGATCAGTACTCTGTTCTTTGTCACCAAAGAAATCCTCCTGTCTCGCAGTAATCTGCCCAGCTTTTTAAAATCGGATTTGTAATTAGTTCCAGCCTAATTCCTCTCACGATTTTGTGGTCCATTTGCTTAAGCTGAATACTGTTTTATTTCACTAATGTCAATTTCGATATTGAGAAATAAAATTCGTTTTTCTGATGACGCCGGATCATCGACGCCACATGTTTAATGTAAACATTTTCAAGGTGTCCTCGTGAATTTAACCTCTTTGTATAGATGTGCTTACTTTTATGCTGCTATTTTCAATGTACGTAATCTAGCCTTATAAATATATGCGTCTTATACTCTCAAAATGAATGTAACGATCTAGAGCAATTTTGTATGTAGGAAGGCAAGGATAGATAGATAGATAGATAGATAGATAGATAGATAGATAGAGATAGATAGAAATAAAAATAGATATATAGAAAAGTATAGATATATAGATAAAAATAAAAATAGATATATAGAAAAGTATCGATATATAGATAAAAATACAAATAGATATATAGAAAGTATAGATAGATAGATAAAAATAAAAATAGATATATAGAAAAGTATAGATAGATAGATAAAAATAAAAATAGATATATAGAAAAGTATCGATATATAGATAAAAATAAAAATAGATATATAGAAAAGTATCGATATATAGATAAAAATAAAAATAGATATATAGAAAAGTATCGATATATAGATAAAAATAAAAATAGATATATAGAAAAGTATACATAGTAGATAGATAAAAATATAAAAATAAGAATAGACATATAGAAAAGTGTAGATAGATAGATAGATAAAAATAAGAATAGATGGATAGAAAAGTATCGATATACATAGATATATAAAATAGACATATATATAGAGATAGAGATAGATAGATAGATAGATAGATAGATAAAAATAAAAATAGATTTATAGAAAAGTATAGATAGATAGATAAAAATAAAAATAGATATATAGAAAAGTATAGATAGATAGATAAAAATAGATATATAGAAAATAATAGATAGATAGATAAAAATAAAAATAGATAGATAAAAATATAAAAATAAGAATAGATATATAGAAAAGTGTAGATTGATAGATAGATCGATAGATAGTAAAAATAAGAATAGATAGATAGAAAAGTATCGATATACATAGATATATAAAATAGACATATATATATATATATATATATATATATATATATATTTATATATATATATATATATATATATATATATATATATAACTGGTAGGCGTTTCTAACAATTACTCCTCTATAGACGATAGGCTAACCTGTCTATTCCTTACACTATTTGCAGTATGAGACTTTTGTCAAAACCTTTATTGCCATCTTACAATTTTTCAATAATTTTCCGCCTCATTTGTTATTGTTCTTCTCTTGCTCAAATGCGTTGAAAAGTTTAGGAAAAATATCTAATCTGAGGACTGGTAAAAAACAAGTTATAGTTACTGAGAGACTAGTTTAATAAGTCCCAAAATCTCACTCACTAGTGTCCCCAGTGACACATATCGCAGTGGATAAAAGCGTTGCCTGATGGATTCAAAAAAGTTCTCACCGGTGATGACAAAAACTTGGAGAGTTATCAATTGGAATTAACTACAACTGACATATACAAAGAATTAGAACTATCTACACCCCTACAGGAGGCTCGGATTGAGGAATCGGAGAACCGAGTTCGAATTCCAGTCAAATCCATTAAATTCACATACGTCCTCATACCCTTGGGGAAGGTATGAATCCTTTTCTTCTCCCTCCAGCTATGGGTAAATAGCAGGACTGGTCGAGTTCTCTAGCATTGAATGGCAACTGGTCTACCGCACAAAGAAATGGCAGCATACTGAAGAAATCGTCAGTCATTTATCGAAAGATACATGATCGACTAAGCGTGTATCACGCATGACACATAACTGACTGGTGTTCACTTACGTGTTAATATCCTTGGGGAAGGTATCAATCCTCTTCTCAGTGCTCAGATTAGATATGTAATCTCTTACTATAAAGGTAATTTACATTAACCAGAAAAAAAAAGGCTTGGACAGAAGCGTCTTTTTAGAATTTGGATTTTTAATGTAACTATAACAACAGAGATATTTCGATTTCATTTTTGCCTTGAAAAAGTCGGAAGACGAAACGCGTCGGCAAAATCTAAGATTTTTCCAATTGTCGTTTTATACCATCTATATATATATATATATATATATATATATATATATATATATATATATATATATATATATATATAAGGTAACCAAAAAAGTTCTGGTGCGTTTTTAAAGGAAAAAAATAAAACGCTTCACAGTATGTGTAACTTATACTTAGTCTTCGAAGTAATCGTCATCGGCATCCAGCACCTTCTGCCATCGTGTCTCCAGCTGTTCAATGCCCTTGCGGTAGAACTCGGGGCGGGGGGGGGGGGTGACGCAAGGAAGTCCGTGAGGGCTTTGCGCAAGTCTGCTACATTGGTGAAGAATTTCCCACGAAGATGATTATCCAGGGAGTGGAAGAGGTGGTAATCGGATGGCGCAAGGTCAGGTGAATAAGGTGGATGGCACAAAGTCTCCCACCCAAGTTGCTGTATGGTATCGCTGACCACTCGCGCGACATGCGGCCTGGCGTTGTCATGAAGGAAAAGCACACCTTTGCGATTCACCAGTGCTGGCTCCTTCTGGCGCAATGCCTGTTGCACACGTTTCAATTGCTGCGAGTATAGGTCTCCAGTGACCGTTTGCCCCGTTGGTAGCAGTTCATAATGAACCACTTGACGACCTGTCCACCAGACACAAAGCATAATCTTGCGTGGGTGCATAGGCGGTCTTGCGGTGTGAGGGACAGCATCCTGAGGAGACAACCAATGTCTGGAACGCTTGGGAGTTTCGTACAGAACCCACTTTTCATCACTGGTAAGCACTAGATTGAACAAGGATGCGGTACGGTGGCGAGAAGGCAGCGATACGCAGGCGGCCACTCATTGTCCCTTGTGGACCTCCAACAGCGTTTGCGGAACCCACTTGCTCAGTTTGTACGTCTTACCTAGGCGGTACAGGTGAGGTCTAACTGTTTCATCGGAAACCTTCAACTGTCTTGCAAGTTCACTACACGTTAGACTACTGTCCTCTTCAATGGCCGCCTTCAGGACTCTGTCATTCAAGACCTGTGGTCGTCCACTGCGAGGCTCATCCTGGAGAGACAAATCTCCCGACTTGAATTTTCGAAACCAACGCCTTGTAGTACATTCATCCACAGCACTATCCCCAAACGCTTGACATATGCGGCGACTTGATGCAGCTGTTGATAAGCCCACTTTGAAGTCGTAAAGCAAACAGCCCCGAACGAGATCTCTAGACACTTCCATCCTTCTCACAGCTGTCCGGCTTATAACTGTTGGCCGGGTACGGTGCGCGTGTTTTTTTATAACGTCTGATGTTCCTATTCCCGGCTGTCCGAATTTGAAAACAATTGCTACACGCATTTCGTATATATTTCAACTTCATTCAATGACTAATCAAAAAACGGACAGAACTTTTTGGTTACCTTACATATATATATATATATATATATATATATATATATATATATATATATATATATATATATATATATGGAGAGAGATAGGGGAGATAAAGTGAGAAACTGACATAGATTACGGTCATATCACGTTGAAACATCGGTTCCCGTACGATAACCGAAGTTGAGCAACGTCCAGCCTGGTCAGTTCCTAGGTGGGTGACCGCTTGGAAATACATAGTACTGCAAGCTTGAATGTGCGGGTGATATAATGGATAATGGCTCGGAATTGTTAATCGGAGAGCCGAATTCCAATTCCAGTCGGGTCCGTTATACTCACTCACGCGCAAAGACCCTTGAGAAAGGTAGGAATCTACCTCTTCTCTCCCGAGCTATGGGTTAATTAGTAACACTTGAATCACTAAATGATTATTATCTAAAAGAAAAAAATTCTTAGAATCTAAAATATTTTCTGGCTTTAAATAACCTGCAAAGAGTTGCTAAGCCTTAAAAATGCAGGTCAATTAATTAATCAATCCGTCAAGATAGATATACAGATAGATAAAAATCAACACTGCTTAGTGGCTACAAGTTTCATCAGACACTGATGATCACTTCAGGCGTGAAACAGCCAGTCACGATCCAGTGACCATCTATTCTCTGTGATTATTTATTTTATTTTTTGAAATTTATAAACTCTTTACCCCGATAATGAGCAGTCTTCTTCCATAAATACAGTAAATGTTAACATATATATGTATGTGTGTGTGTGCGTGTATGTGTGTGTGTGTGCGTGTGTGTGTGGGTGTGTGTGTGTGTGTGCATAAACTTGCAATTGTCAGTTATCAAAATATTCGTAAGTGCATGCAAATAAGCATGTCTTTGTACGTATGTGTGCGTGTCTGTCTGTGACCCAGTCTCTCTGTGTACCGGTGTGTGTGTGTGTGTGTGTATGTGTTTTCGTGTAAATGACGGGTGTGTGTTAGCCTGGAGATAAATGGTTTTTCTTATCATTCTTATAGTTAAAAACAAGTGCCAACGCCAACTACAGAGAGCGGTGAGTGTGTGGAGTGAGAAAATAAATGAACAGCAGAAAGAGAAGGGAAGGTCATGAGAGAGAGAGAGAGAGTGCGACAGAGACACATAGAGAGAGAGAGAGAGAGAGAAAGGGAAAGAAAGAGAAAGCGAGAGGGTAATTTAGCTGAAAGAGCGAGACGGGGAGTAGTCTTGTGAGAGCAAATGTGGCGCGTGTGTGCATACGGCTGCGCCAGCGCGTGTCTTCCTCTCCCGGTGACGTTACATCACAAAACTAAACTTCTAACAGCTACACACGCAGGCCTCGTACCGGGAAGCCAGTGACTTCCAGTTGATGTTGGTAGTCGGTCGGCCATTGCTGGGGTGATTTCTGCTTCGTCTCTCACTCTTCTTTCTCTCCTCGCTTTTCATTCAAGTTGTTATAGCTGCCGCTACTGCTACGACAAATGCGAAAACTATTGCAACTGCTACTACAACTCCTGCTGCTGCCACTGTGGTTTTAACAACAACAAAAAGCAACAACAACTACTACCATTAATACCACCACTACTACTACTATTTGTATAATCAGTACTTCCACCACAATCGATGTATTACCAACGAAGACAGATGTGGCTAAGCCGACAGTGAGTAGGGAAGTTACTTATGAAGGAGACCAGAGGAGAGGTAAAAATTGTAATAAAAAATATATATATATATTTTGTACATTTAATTTCACTTGTCCTGCAAAAAATAAAAATAAAAATCCCCTAAAAAAGTTGGGGTTGAAATAACAGTGAAGTAACAAATATATAGAGGAAAAAAAGTCTTTGCTGTTGAGGGCGGCCCTGTGAAATAGAAAGGAAAACAAAGTGAAGCTTCAACTGCAAGAAAGAAAAAAATACAGAACCCGGGAAATTTATTACATGTGGAAAATAAACAACCGTATCCCAAGTAGTTGGAAAATTCTTACTATTTGAAAATCTCACTCTTACGCATCCACACCAATACACAGAACATACATACACAAAAACAAAAAAAAAACAAAAAAAGTGAAAATAACGAATACAGCGAGGCAAACCCATTTTATACGCTAAATGCGTACAGGTTTGTCGTGTGAGTAGCTTGTTCACTTTTTCTGCTGATTTTATTAATAAATAAAGAAAACATACCAATGATTGTATTTCTCGCATTCACACACTCCTGCGCGTACAAACACCAAGAATAAAACATAAAATCAAAAGGAAAAACGAAAAAAAAAAGAAAGAAAAACACGAAAAGAAACACAAATAATTAAAAAGAAAAAAAAGGGGGGTGTTTTGGGCCCCTAACAAGCGGATATAATTTTATTGAACGGAAACATAGAGGATTACGAGGCTTGCGCGTCGAACCACTCTTTCGGTTTCCGAAGAGTGGGTGTAGAACGCTTGAGCCAGCAAACTCACCCGTACGACAAAACGAAGGGTCTCGCGAGTAAAAACCGCTGCACGTCGCACGACAGAAACGATTTCCGAGCAGGCATGATGTCTGATCTACCAGACTCCGGAAAGACCTTAATTCCAAATAACATTGTACCAAATGTCGACCCCAAATCCGACCAGCAATCGCTCTTGATGGAGGAATTAGCTCGTTTAAAACGATGGATTTATGCACTGGCCTGTGTGGTCGGCATCGGCACGGTGATTTTAATCATAGTTATATCTGTTTTATACGGGAACTTAAGTTACCAACTGGAGCACCATTCCCATGCCCCTAAGGTTGGGGAACAGATATCTAAAATGTTGAACCGAGAAAACGAGGAATTGTGTGTAACCTGTGACAGCCTCCGTCTCGGTCCTAGCATCGAAGAGGACAAGTTACTGGACAAGTTTACACGAAAGGATGACCCAGAAGGTGAACAATGCTGTGTGGAGAGCCCTAAACAATTATTATCTATGTTAAATTTGGTAAGTGTGTGAAACCTAATTTACATTCCCGATGAATCTCATTCTGTTTTGTCAATGTCTATAAACAATAAACATCCTAATTCATAAACATACATACAAAACACGAACACTAGCATACATTTATATATATATATATATATATATATATATATATATATATATATATATATATATATATATGTATATATATATATATATATATATATATATATATATATATATAGATAGATAGATAGATAGATAGATAGATAGATAGATACAACAAAATTATGTGGCATGGAGACAACGGGAAATTAATCAAATTGTTGAGAATTTAAAACCTCATTTATTTATGGAGTCGAGATTTAATTTTAAGTTTTATATAAAATCGACTATATTAATATCTTTGTAGAAAGAACTCCCAAGAGGATGCTTACCCGAACACTACTATTTTAACATGTTCTTGCCTAGGCTTAACCGTTGTCTACCACACATATCCCAATAAACTGAGCATCTTAGGCTGTAAATCTCTACCTCGAGTGGCTCTGGGGCCTTGTACTGGGTGAAACTTATTGTAAAAAAAGCTGTGTTATAAACATAAAATAAACTTCATATATAACTACGGCATCTGGCTAAAGTTATGTTAACATACACTCTCACTCTTGATATCTGCATATATATATATATATATATATATATATATATATATAGCATGTAAGAATAAAAAATAAAATCGCGGAAAATCAAGTTTCATCCTCCAAAATGAAGGATCGACAGGCAGGCTCAATCTTATATATATATATATATATATATATATATATATATATATATATCGTTTCAGTCAAAAGGTTTGTATGAATTAAATATAAATTTTGTTGACAAAAGGATTATTATTCTTCAAATTTTATTAACCGGCGTATTTATTCTACACAGACACATACATACACACACATGTACACACGCGCACACACACACATGTGTATATATATGTATATATATATATATATATATATATATATATATATATATATATGTGTGTGTGAAGAGAGACAGATAGACAGATAGAAAGAAATACACTTGCATTGACTATGAATGTATGGGCGTGTCCCAATCTGTGCGTATGTCTGTGTGTATATATATATATATATATATATATATATATATATATATATAATTATATATGTATGTGTGTGTGTGTTCATATACGTGTGTGTGAGTAGGGATATGCAAGAGTACAAAAAACATAGGTCGATAAACAGACATGTGTCAGTTTCGATTTTTTTTCGATGTTTTTGATGTTCACCCTATACAAGGTCCAAGAGACACTTGAGCTAGAATTTTACAGTTAACATGAAGAGTTTACGCAAGATTTTCATAAAACCTAATTTCATACATTTTAACTTCAAATTTGTATGTATCGTGTATCTATATATATATATATATATATATATATATATATATATATATATATATATATATACATACATACACACAAATCTCACGGACGAATTCTTTTTACGACTACTATAAAGATTGCGTGTGCTTCGACAATACAGTGTGTATTCGCAAACTGACATAGATTTTTTTGTTCCGGGGAAGCAAAAGCCGAAGTAAAAGATTTGTTTTAAGGCGAAACACAAAATATTAAAGCGATGACTATTTGAGAGCGTCTGCAGAAGAAGAAGAAAAAAGCTGATTTTCATGAAAAGTCAAATAAAACGAAATTTGCGAGATAGACGGAGACGAAGTTTTTTAAAAGAACTGCTCACAGGCGACCAAGTTTTATTATTCAATCTTGTTTGAGAGTTTTAAACCAGTCTTTCAACTAGCGGCAAACACACAGAAATATATGTCTGCATATGTGTTTATATGATAAATGTGTTTCTTGAGAAAAAAGAAACGATTTTAAATTCGAATGCGGGCATTACTATTTCAATCTGAAGTCACGTAAAAAAATTTAACAATAATAATAATAGCAACTCTTAAACCCCATCATATTATTAGTATTTACCGATATATGTCAGTCTAGTGATTTGGGATTTTGTACAGTTTTTGTTTTAAGTTTTGAATGTTTATCTCAGTAAAAAACTACCTGTAACAAATGTGTTCTATACTAGTTTATTACCAATATATATATATATATATATTGTGCATTCGGGTAGCAATCCTTCTTTTATACATGTTTCATTAAAGTCAACAGTCAAGGTAGTGAGATTAAGGTTATATTCCATTTTTATTGCATTCGTACAAGTGTTTTCTTTTCTGGGCATAAAGTGGGTAAAACTGTCAAAAATATTCTATGTGACTGAGCGCTTTCGGCTATTCGGTTGGCCATTATCAAGGATTTATTTTTATCTGAATATGTAGATCTTTATATAAATGCATAGTGAATTATTTTTTAGCACGTTTTAGCCGTGTTCGAAATTGATATTATTGACAAAAACTCAACATTCATAGATATGTGTGTGTGTGTGTGTGTGCACTAGTAACATTGTATATATCATGTTCTTATTTATGTACAAAAATGCGTGTGTGTGCAAATGGTTATATATATGTGCGTGTGCATGTGTGTATATGCATATATAGATACGTGTATTTTTTGGGGAGGAAGAGAGGTCATGTATATATATATATATATATATATATATATATATATATATATATATATATATATATATATATATGCATATATAAGGGAGTGTGTGTGCAAGTGAGTGTTTGCGGTTAGACATGTATACGTAGGCGTATTAAGAAGTTTGTTGCTTTCATTTTGCAGCAAGGAATGTAAACATTTCAGCGTAATCTCCTTCCTTGTCAATGCACTTAATCCAGTGGTGAATATTAATTAAATGCGCGCGCAGAAACACACAAACACACACATATATATACATATGTATATATATAATAAAATATTTTAACGGTATGTTATATTGACAGAATGCGTATATATATATATATATATATATATATATATATATATATATATATATATATATATATATAAATTTTCTTCTATAAATCAACAAAGAAAGTCTACCTCTAAATTGACCAAGGTTGTTACATCATTTACGATAATACATAGTACACACACACACACACACACACACACATACATACATACATACATATATATATATATATATATATATATATATATATATATATATATATATATATATATATATATATATATGTATATATATTCGTATGCTTTCTGTTTGTGTGTGTACAAAAGATGTTAAATATTGACTAACACGACCAAGAAAAAAACAATGTTTCCGCATTTGTTTAGATATTGGGCAGCGTGTCTATATATATATATATATATATATATATATATATATATATATATATATATATATATATATATATATATATATATATATAATGATGATGCTCAGTTATTGCTACCTTTCTACCGCTCAAATTTTGTTATACGACATTAACAAAATCTCCAGAAGGTTCATGGGACGCGATCTTCTTCTATGTGCCGTGTCCCTTCATATCTCTCCACAATTTCCTGTTCATTTTACCACTTAGTAACTTCGCTATCACTCCTAAACCCTGTTTTTGCCGTCCATCTACACGTTAAGCTCGTTAAGCAGGTCATGCCCTATTTTCCTCTGTCCCACTTGCCTTCAACCTGTCCTTTAAGTGTCAAATTTTCCAAGCCCTCTATCCTCATTATATTCGCTAAAAACTCCGACGCTTTCTTCTTGATGTTAATTATAATGTTCTTTTTGTTTCTATTTTCTTTCAGTTGCGGAAAGGTTGTTATATTAGTCAAGTGCGTGTACCTAGTCTTGTGTGTTTATATGTATATATATATATATATATATATATATATATATATATATATATATATATATATATATATATATATATATATATATATACGTATATATACGTTCGTGTGGCGCTGCGTGTTTTCGTACGTTTATGCATCACTATTCTATACGATACACAAAGACGTAAGACGGGATGAAGGACAAATATAAAAGTAAACAGATATATAATTTTGTCTTTTATTCTGACCCGAAAACGCCTACCTAGCGAAAGCGTAACGTGTTGTCAATAAAATGTTTTTTAATATCAATATATATATATATATATATATATATATATATAATTTATGCATAAATGCAGTGTGTATATATAGTTCTCTTTGAAGTGTTTCTCATTATGAGATGTGACATTTACACGATATACACATACGATATTTGCCGGCACACATAGGCGCGCGCACAGACGCACGCACACATACACAATCACACTTCTATATGCACACACGCCCACACAACCACATATATATACACACAGACTTTATATTTATATATATATATATATATATATATATATATATATATATATATATATATATATATATATATATATATATATATAAATATAAAAGTGAACATAGAAGTCAACACTTAGAGGCGACAGTCTGTTTCATGCTAGTGCAATCGTCAGGCAACAGCAATTTTCAGACACGCCTGTGATCTTTTTCAACAAGACAATGAAATTATAAAGAAGTCGGACTCACTCTTAGGAGAAATGTTATTGTTTTTCGTTAGAGGGCACACTATGGAAATTATATTATCTGAGCAAAGCCAAATACCTGCTTAATCCCTTCATTTGTGATTTTATTTTCAAAAATTACGACTTCAAAATCTTTCTCTTCGTGTTTCAATTTAGTCAAAAGGCTGATATATAATAAATATCAATTTCATTGCCAATATTACTATCCTTTTCTTGACTTTTTATTTGTCAAATTTTATTGACCGGCCAATTAAATCTACATATTATAAGCAGCACACCTGGACGATGTTTCGTTATAATTATATCTATATATATATATCTATATGTATATATATATATATATATATATATATATATATATATATATATATATATATATATGTGTGTGTGTGTGTGTATGTGTGTATATATATATATATATATATATATATATATAATATATATATATATACGCATGAACTTATATCATAATATAAACATATATATATATGTGTGTGTGTATATACACCATATTTAGCACCACACACAGTATGTGTGTATATATATATATATATATATATATATATATATATAAGCATGAACTTATATCATAATGTAAACACACACACACACACACATATATATATATATATATATATATATATATATATATATATATATATATATGTATATACACCATATTTAGCAGCACACACAGAGACAATCACACCTGTGGATATATATAGATATAGATATATATATATATCCAGTATGATTATAAAGTAACTCACTATTTTATGTATGATGGACTCTCCCGCTAGATGGGACAGTCAATCATATATAAAAACAGGTAGTTACTTTTCAATCTCCCTATATCTATCTATCTCTCTCTCCCTCTATATAATATATATATATATATATATATATATATATATATATATATATATATATATATATATATATATATATATAGTTGTATTATAATAATAATAGAAATATTATTTAATTGTACATCATTATCGTGTCGCCGTTTAAGCCTCTTCATTGTTTTGTTTTGTATCAAATAATATAAATGTTTGAATAAATATTTAATCTGGCATTAGACAAAGAAGAAAGTTTTAAACTTAAAAACTAATTAAAAATATAAGCCCTTACCTAATATATCTATAATACACATCAGGACTTTTATTGTATTTTATTTTTATTTTTTATTCCGTTATTTTTCTCCTTTTCTTTTCATCTCTCCTCTGTGTAATTGTAAATACAATATGAAAACTCCTGCCTCATTGAAAGAAACATTAGCTTCAATTAATTTTTAGTTATCAGATTAAGTCTTTAACTAAAAAGTGATATCCACCCTTAATGATTTAAGTTAAAAAAAATTGATCGAAGACATATACATGTCACATACAAACTTACATACATCGTGGAAGTTGACATGTGATCAGTACGACCACCCACACGACGCATAACTTCCATAGGAACATTACAAGTTGTGATTTCAATGTCTTTGAAGTTCCAAAGAGTTCAAGACCTACCTTGTTTAGGAATATTTTTGAGTGGATAGAACGTTGCACAATGGCAAACTCACTTTTCAGCACAATTGGCTATAACTCCAGTGACACTACATAAGTTGAGACAACCAGAGGCCCAGGTTTTATACAGACGTTTGCCTCTCCTAAAAGGATGTCCTCAAAAGACCCAGACGTCCTTTAATATCAAGGGTGTCATAAAAAGGACTAGAGGTTCCTCACACCTAGTTGTGTAACCGCGCGCCTGGACACCAACCCAGGTATTAAGATGCCCCGCGCAATATACATACATACATATATATATATATATATATATATATATATATATATATATATATATATATATATATATATATATATATATATATAAACATCCAACGGCCAACATGTTTGTATATATTTATACTGCCGGTGACTCCTATAATAATTTCATCCTCCCTTTGGAAGATCTTGTTTTTATCCTGTGTGGTGGCATACGACCCTTCCAACCAGAAAATCCAGCTTGTACTGGGTTACTTACATGCATACAGATACTGTATCCGTGTATATGGGGCACTTCGAAGTGGTCTAATAGTTAGCAACATTGTCTTCCTAGATTAGGACTGATTACTGAGTTCAATCGTCACTGGGTGCTCTACACTTTTAGCCTTGTGCCACGTCTAAGCTACGCTTTAAATTTTTGGGGGCACGTCGACGTGGTCTAATGGTCAGCAAGCGTGTATCGTTCGATCATTTACGACTGAGTAGTAAGTTTGATTCTCACTGGGTGTTCCATGCCTTCGGCTTCGTGCCAAATCTAAGCTATGCTTAAAAAAACATTTGGGGCACATCGACGTGGTGTAATGGTTAGCAATCTTGTCTCACTAGTGCACTTACGACTGAGTAGTGAGTTCGATCCTCACTGTGTTCTACATACTTTCAGCCTGCTGTCACATCTAAGCTCTGCTTAGAATATTACTATATATATATGTGTGTATATGTATGCTCGCATATGTATATATGTCTATGTAAAACATTGTATATTTAATTAGCAATACTTTATATAAACATGATCTATTAAATGGAAGAGAAGAGGAATGGCGCCTTAGCCTTTCGGTGTGTGTGATTTCAGACGTAATCTGACAATATTACATACACACACTCACACATAGATATGTATTTGACACATAAGGTGCTACTAAAATATTCGGGCATTTGATCAACGCATGAATTCAATATGGCACGGACTCTTGCCGCGATGCTTTATGAGTAGTAATCTTTGTGAGATTGCTGTATACAAGCCTCCAAAGAAGTATGTCTAAGAATACAGTGGAAAATGCAAAACTAAGTTTTAGTAAAGAGAATATATTAAGGTCAACACCGAGTGGCGACAGTCCATTTCCTGCCTAAACGCAATCTTCAGGCCTAATATATATATATATATATATATATATATATATATATATATATATATATATATATATATATATATATGAGAGATAGATAGATAGATAGATAGATAGATAGATAGATAGATAGATAGATAGATGGGGGTGCTGGAGAGATAAATTATTTCAGGTATAGTGTATCTGTAAAGGAATCAAATGAATAAAAAGAGAAGAGAAATACTATTCTTAACCGACGCGTTTCGTCATCTGAGCGGCTTTATCAAGGAAAATGTGGGCTAGCTTTTCCTCTTGTCTTTTTATTCACACACACACACACACACATATATATATATATTTATTGCCTGTTTGAAAGGCTATCGCTTCTTCCAATTGTAGTTTTATTTAGAATTTTTATCAGCTTTAATAGTTTCTCTATATAATTATTCATATCGAACGAGCTCATTAAGAAAACTGTTTGAAGATAATAGCCGAGATAATATTTATTAAATTAATTCAATCTGTCACACACACTCACTGATATACACAAATATATATATATATATATATGTGTGTGTGTGTGTGTATGCATATATATATATATATATATATATATATATATATATGTGAGTGTATATATATATATATATGCATGTATATACAAAGAAAGTGTATGATGGGCTCTCTCAGTGTAAAATTTGTAGTTAGACGTGAGAGTCCATCATACATAAAATAGGCAGTTATTTTCAATCACCATATATATATATATATATATATATATATATATATATATGTATATAGATATATAGGGAGGCATCATTTTTTATTTATTTGTTTAAACGTTTTTTAAATGGATATTTTCTAACAAGATTTCTCGAATATTCTCGCCGGTAAATGTAAATAAATAAATACTGACCATCTACCTCAAATACGATTATTCATTTAAAATAACGTTTTTATATTTATATATATATATATATATATATATATATATATATATATATATATATATATATATATATATATATATATATATATATGATGAATTGAATGCATATATTTAATCTGCTGTAAGGAGACACCGAGCGGCGACGAACAAATGTATATATATATATATATATATATATATATATATATATATATATATATATACGCTTTCTGATAGATATAGACATTGTGTATGTATGAATCAACTTTGCCACTAGCGTTCTTTCTCAAGCTTTATATATAGGTCAATAGGGGGATTAAGGTGAGTAGACGATTGTGGAAACAGACCCTTCTTTTTATTTTTATTTTTGGTTAAAGTTTTAGGTTATTTTCCCCCATGACCTTCACTTTGCCTTATTTATTTATTATTTTAAATTTATTATTTCATGTAATTATTTGTTTGTATATTCTTCGCTTCTAAATTTTGATATTTGAAATAAATTAATATGTATTTATGGCTGATAAACCGTAAAAAAAGCAAAAGAAATAATCCATGTTTATTTGCACGTATATTAAAACATTTTTTTAGTCTTTTTATTTTAAATATTTCTCAAAATCCTTGCATATTCATCTAGGCCTTATATACAGGTTTCCGGTTGATTTTTATAGAAATCTTCAATCAATATTTAACTGAATCTAATGTCATTAAAATCTTAATCCTGTTGTTTGATCGTCCTGGGTAAGACAATAAACTCCAACCGGCAGCAGGGCCTCTGATCGGGAGGCTTTGAGGTGCGTGGAACCACCTCTTAATTGCTGTTGTTCTCAGGTTCAACCTGACTCGGGGTGGCAGCATTTATTAGGGCCCCAGCTATGGGAAAATAGTTCAAAACACTGTGAAAGTATAAAATAAATTATTATAGTAAAAAATTCTAGCAATAGAATTTACTAGTACAAAAAGTTCTAGTAGTAGTTTTTAATAGAAAAAACGTATCAAATCCCCCAAGAAAAAATTTTTTTAAATGACCCACAAGGGTTTGACATGCCGTTGCCAAAACAAATCGAACCTGTTCTTTGAATCACCTGCCACTACTACATATGTATGTCTCTCGTATACACCTGTGTTTGAGCAACCTGGCTGATCTAATATAATCATTGCTACTGCAATCAATATATTCGGTATAAAATAAAATTGAAGCGAAAATTTCAGATGGGGAACATGAATGTCAGAGAAATTTCTTCGGCATTATCTCTTACGTTTGTCTACTTGTAAAATATACCGGAAGTTTGCAGCTAAGATAACTTGGCACATGTTTTTCAGCTCGTGTCCTGGCGTTTCTACGTACGTGTGTACCTCGAAAGAATCGGGGCACGTGCGTATTTTTTTTTTACAACCGTTTGCTAAATCTTGCAACGGCAGGATTCGTACTGTACTTTGAAACAGACGCACAGTTGACCCGGAAAGAGGAGGCGGGTATATTTTGGCGATTTTTCTATGTTTATTCTCATCATTTTCAAAAGAGCTTGATCGAAGTTGTTTTGACAACACCGAATAAAATAAAAAATGTAAATTAATAACGTTTTATAATCTTATTATATAATACAGACCTCTAATATGGTGTTATAGTTAACAATTGTCTCTCAATCATTTACTGCTGATTAGTGAGTTCGTTCATCACCGGATGCTCTTTTCTTTCGGCCTTGTGTCAGATCTAAGCCAGGCTTAGAAAATCATACCTCCCTCGTGCAGGAGTTCTACTGCGAAGTTGAAAATAATATTAACTGGAAACCTAGTGGGTACCTACCCAAGAGGTACCTCTTCTTCGGGAGGAGGCTGGGGTTATTACCTGGTGCTTGAGACGTCCGCCGAAAGCGGAAGTCTCGTGAGGGCTCGAGCAGATTTTCAACGATACTGGATTAAACTTCGACCGAAGTGGGCGCACATACAAAATACCTATATTACAGGATGCGGCAGAAATAACTTCCACATATACATCCCAGAAATATCTCCAACATAATGGTAAGGCTTTAGGGTCATCTAGCTAATATCTTACCATTATCTGGGGAGTATTTCTGGGAGGTATATGCAGGAGCAGGGCCGGTGCGTACAACCACCAAACTCGGCCCGGGGGTCCAAGTCTGATTGGAGGCTGTAGGGAGTGCTTTGTGACACCCGCTATCTTATCAACATTTTAATTTTTCTATCTGTATGTATATACTTTGCAAATTAAACTAATCACAACTTACTATTAAAGGATGAAAAATTTTCTCGCATTTTGACGTCATTCTCAGTTTTTTTTTTTTTTTCGTCCAAAGCCGTGTATTTGTTCTGTTCGCGCTAAGTCTCGAAAAAAAGATTTTGTATAATTCACAAATTGTTAGCCATAATGTTGAATATGTTCAAATTATTCAACGTTTTAAAAGAAATGGTGATGTTAAAAATTGTCAGATTTTTTTTTTTGATTTATCAAAGATGGAATCATACATTATGACAGATCTCTTATATTTGTATTTGGCTATATTTCTGAGATGGGGTATTTTAACTTTTTGAAATATTTACATCGTTCGGACTGTTATCCTCAACTTTGTTGCCATATTCACGACGTTTCGGCCGTTCTAAGCCCCGGCCTTCTTCTTCTGATCTGTTTAGGTTTCTGAGATGAGGTATTTTAACTTTGTGAAATATTTACATCGTTCGGACTGTTATCCTCAACTTTGTTGCCATATTCACGACGTTTCGGCCGTTCTAAGCCCCGGCCTTCTTCTTCTGATCTGTTTAGATTTCTGAGATGAGGTATTTTAACTTTGTGAAATATTTACATCGTTCGGACTGTTATCCTCAACTTTGTTGCCATATTCACGACGTTTCGGCCGTTCTAAGCCCCGGCCTTCTTCTTCTGATCTGTTTAGATTTCTGAGATGAGGTATTTTAACTATTTGCACTATTTCCATTGTTCGGACTGTTTTCCTCATCTTTATTTTCATATTTAGGACGGGTAATTAACTAAAAAAAAACAACGGCATGACAGGTAGAGTTAGAACACTCTACCCAGTGGACTAAATAAGTATTCGGTTTGCAATTTCAACAGATATCACTTAAAGAAGGCCGGGGCGTAAAACGGCCGAATTGTCGTGAATATAGCAATATAGATGAGGACAACACTCCGAACTGTGTAAATAGTTACATTCTGTTTATTTAAAAATTTTCTAATTGAAATGTTCACCTCTATAATTCATTATAGTACATAATTAGGTTAAAATAAAATTTGTATTTTATATGAATACTACCTGATGAAAATTGATCTATATTAGAGTGGGGGGGTATCATAGGTTCGGGGGTGGGGGAACGAGACTCTTGCATCAGCCATGTGTGCATGTTATTTCTGCCGCACTCTGCATTACATGATAGACCTCAGCATGTGTTTTGATTGGTGGGGACCGGGTTTTAAGTTAGATTTATGTTAGTGCAAACTCATTTTGTGTCAGGGCAAGCAAGTTTCTGCAAAATAAAACGTGGTGGAAGCTACATCAGATGATAAAAACGCGGGAATACTAAATTAAAATAGTTTTAAAGATTTTTGATTCTCTATTTTTTATGTGATCCACTCAAAAAATAACTTTTTTTTTTAGATATACAGGGTGCGATGGGTAAATTGCCACAATTTTACATTTTTAATTTCGCGCATGCGCGTTGTTTTTTGTTTTTTTTATTATTATGGCGTCAACTTCCCAGTATAGTAGTATCATTTGAGCCCCGTCTGCGAGAAAAAGAGCACCATGACGCAATTCGTTCCGCCGGAAATTTTGGAAACGTGCATGCTGTACTTCTTGGCATTCAGTGTGTTTGTGTGTCAATCTGAGGAGAGTGTGGAGGAGTTGGAAAGTGTTGGGTAAGTTTAATGATGGTTTATGAAGATACGGAATCTCGGAAAACTCACTTTGATCGTTCTGATAAAAAGAAAAGATCTTCCAAGTTTGTTGATGAGGGACTCGGCCTTGAGGAGCTAGTGCTGCCCTGGCTTCAAGAAGGTGACTGCTGGAAGACCTTATGTTTGGCAACAGGACTCTGCTCCATGCCACGCAAACAGGAGAACTCAGTCATGTCTGTCAGAAATTTTCTGTGACCACATCACTCCTTACATCTAACCACCTTACTCCTCAGACTGCAACCTCCTTGATAATTATGTGTGTGGCGCAATTGAGAACAAAACTCCTTGTCACACCAAAGTTTAATTGAAAGCAAGGATTCCAAATCAAACAAGGACACCATCCAAAGGAGTTGCAGAAGATTCCGAAGTTGTCTGGAGGCTATGGTTGAAGACAATGGGGATTTTATTAAATAAATTTACTTTTACATATTTCAAGATATTTTTTGTGTAATTTTGGTGAATATATCTATTGAAATGAGATGTCATTTTCATTTTTGCTAATTTAGTTGACAATTTATCCATGGCAACCTGTTTGTTCCTAATGTAAACATTTCTTTAATTTTGATTTTAAATACACATTTTCTTTCCTTTTCTCGCTTGCACGTATATAATACTTATCTAAAAGTTTTGGAAGCTAATGATTCGAAAAAAAATTGGAGGATGAAAGTTCCTCAATAATGTTTTTAGACGAATGATAACGATCAGTTCAGTATAATTGTTATATAGATTTAGGCCAAAATGTCGTATTTAGTTTTTTGTTTAGGTCTTAGTTCCAGGCGAAAGTAGGGGACTCCGCCCAACTTTAAATCACTTACGGTGCTGTGGGTAAACAACGGTTAGTTCCAGGATTGAAAAGAAACAACTGACAAATAAGACGGAACAATTTATATCTTAAAAAGCCGTTGATATTTCCTCTTAATAATAGAACAAATATTTGGACGATATAACTTTTTATTAATTTTTGGTCATTCTTTCCTCATGTCTGCTCAGCATTTTAGAGAATCTTTGGTGGTACCTCTTCTGATGCATTTATAAATTTGAACACTCACTTTGAGATTACAATAACTGGTACCCAAAGCGGAAATAGTTATAAATAAAAGAAATGAACAGTTTCTTTTTTATATGATGCACAATCAAAGATTCTTTTTTCTTGACTAATATGTACTATGTGAAGTGAAATAGTATAAATCATTTAAAATGGTCTCTGTCTTTTGGATAAGTGCAGTTAGTTCACCTCATTTAAACGGGGGTGCAAGTGATTTTCTAAAGCGAGCCAGCCCCACCCTTGGCAGCTGGCCGGGAATAGAGTATTAGACTATAAAAGATTAATAGATAATGCCAAAAGAAACTAAAGCGATCAGTCAATGCATTAAGCAACAATCAAAAGAGCAGACTTGATTAATAAAGACACGACAATAGCTTAGTGGATTAAATGGTTCGTTCGGGAAGTTGACGAGGGTAGAGTTGTTCTGGGTTCAATGCCTGGCGTGGGTAGTTCAGGGGGAGCAATAACTCGATAAAGAGTACTGATTTGTTAGGTAATATCAGTCAGTCCTCCTGTATGGAAGTGAATGTTAGACAATCTCCTCACAGATGAAGAAGAGACTTGAAGTAACAGAAATAAAGAAAAGAGTGCTGAACTGTTACGTAATATCAGTCCTCCTATATAGCAGTGGATGCTGGACAATCGCCACACAGGTGAAGAAGAGACGTGAGGCAACAGAAACAAAGAAAAGTGTACTGAACTGTTACGTAATATCAGTCCTCCTATATGGCAGTGAATGCTGGACAATCTCCTCACAGGTGAAGAAGAGACTTGAAGTAACAGAAATAAAGAAAAGAGTGCTGAACTGTTACGTAATATCAGTCCTCTTATATGGCAGTGAATGCTGGACAATCTCCTCCCAGATGAAGAAGAGACTTAAAGCAACAGAAACAAAAAAAGTACTGAACTGTTACGTAATATTAACCCTCCTATATGGCAGTGAATTATGGACAATCTCCTCACAGATAAAGAAAAGATTTGAAGCAAAAGAAACAAAAAGTGTACTGAACTGTTACGTAATATAAGTGCCCCTATATGGCAGTGAATGCTGGACAATCTCCTGAAAGATGGAAAAGAGACTTGAAGCAACAGAAACAAAGAAAAGAACACTGAACTATTACGTAATCTCAGTCCTCCAATATAGAAGTGAATCCTGGACAATCTCCTCAAAAATGAAATTGCTAGAGCACATAATGAGCGTTTGGAAAATCTGATATTCACAAGACAGATGGAAGGCAAAACCACGGAGAGCCTACTTAGTGACCTTGAGTAAATAGATAGCGAAACAAGGTGTTAGGATAAATAAAAAGGCAACATTTATTAAGAGCTATGAAAGACAGGACATTTTGGAGAGCCATGATCGCCTACGTCCTGGAGGAACGCGACAGAAGACGAAAAAGTCTAAAAACATCAACAAGTCTAGATAATCCTAGACGTCGACAGCAGAACAAGAAGGATATAACCCTCGTAGATTGAATAAATGGTTTATTTCGAAGTTGTCTGAATTTTAGCCGGATCGATACACACCAAAGGGAACAATTCTCAAAATGCCGTGATTATAGCGACACAAGTGTTGACATTAGTCCGAATGTAAATAATGATGACGCTTCATCTTAACAATCCAGACAGAAAAAGATTAATGCTTAAATGAAGGGCATCAACAAGTTGATGTTTTTAAATTTACCCGTTAATTCGAGTATCAATTATTCATTATTCATAAGACCAATTGGCAACTCTGGGATTCTTGGGGTTACATCATTTTTTGATGTATTTGCCTAAGAATAAAGCTAAAAGAAATAGCTAAAGACATGTCTCATGCATATTCTCGAAGAGAAAAGAGGTGAAAGTAATGATAGCTCTATTGTGCATAGAATGCCTCAAGGCACAACCCACTGTTTAATATACATTAAATATAGGAACGGAACATGTGTTTTTTTCTGTATTGATCTGTAAAAGACTAATTAGCATTGCTAAGGCATAGAGATTATATAAGTGCCCAAGCAGTAAGGGGAGGGGCCGAATAAGATGCGACGAATATTTTATTCTGACCGGCAGATTATTTCACACCTCTGCCGAACTAAAACTTTTAGTTTCTTTATTTTATTTATTATTTTATTATTTTTTTAAAATTATTTTCATTTATACATTTGTATATCCTTCCTTGGTACTAAACTTCGGAATTTAAAACAACGTTTGTTAATGTTAAAACCTAGAAATGAGGAATAACAAAAACGGAGGTTGGAAATGAAATGGTAATCTTTATAACATCAACATAATACAATACTCTCCAGCGGCGTGAAGTAGGTAAACCACTGCTAATGGTGAACTACTTAGACAGCATATTACCCCCACTTACAATAGCGACCAACGTATTTATGAGGATATACCCATTAGTGTTAGGTACGGTATATAACAGTTAACATTAGGTAATGGCATTTTGTTTTCTCTTTTTGGATATGATATGGTTATAAGTAGCATAGTAGGAATTTGTTTTCGTGTCTGAAAATGTGTCCTGACCTTTTTGTTTCTTTTTGAAAGGAAATCATAGCTATTCTCTCCTCTACTAAAGCTATATACATATATATACATATAAATGCCAGGATGTAGCGAATATTTTTTTCTCTATGGTACCGAAAACATTTAAGTTCATTGATAATGACTGGAGTTAGTTGAAAGTACCCAATGTATGTTAAAAAGAGTTTCTGTCCGAATTTTATCCAGACATGCAACCACTTATTCGGGAATTGGAAAATATAATAAAAAATTAAACAGACCTTGGAGGTTGAATTTATTAAAACTTGTTTGAGTTAATTCTTGATAGTATTGGCTCGGGATATCGCACCTTTGCCAATAATATTGGCTCAAGCCCCAGGGAGCCATCCCAACCAGGCAGTACCTCTCCTTCGGGTGGGGGTCTTGGTTTATTGGCCGGTGCCTTTGGCGTAAGCAAAAGGGGGAAGTGCCGAGGGGGCTTCGAGTAATTTTTTCCACTGTACTGCCGATAAACCCACATTAAGGTTGACCTCTTCGTTGTGGACGTGCGTGTAAATACGGGATATGGGATGTGAGATTAACGATTACCGTCAGACTGAGAAAATACGAAGCATATCACCAGGACCGTTGCAAGGCTCTCGTGTGCCAGCTCCGCTCATATGATACAGCCTTCCTCCGAATCTATGATACAGTGCTCCCCAATCTACTATATCTCAATTTTAATAAGGTAGTATTCATCTAAAATACAAATTTTATTCTGAC
>OZ038498.1:91309099-91311599 GCA_964036315.1 Acanthosepion esculentum
TGATTTGGTTTATTTTGTTTTAAAGTATATCAACCTCAATGGGTTACTTAATGTCGGCAAATTTTTTAGGATAGGTTTTTATGAATAAAACATGCATTCTTTGTAAAAACTCATTTTGTATATCATATTTCATTGACATATATTTGAAAAGATGTTTTTTGTCGAGATTCAAATGAAGTGCTAGTAATTTTTTTTTCCCTAAAAATCTATTGCTGGTAATTTTTTTTTTTTTAAATATATTGCTGGTATTTTTACTATAAAGTCAATTTGTATAATTTCATAGTGTTTTGTCCCCTGTTTGAGGATTAACTATTTCCCCATAGTTGGTACCCTAACAGGTGCTACCACCCCGTGTCAGTGTAGACCTGGCAACAACATCAATTAAGAAGTGGTTCCAGCTTCTCAAAACCTCCGGATCAGAGGCCATGTAGTTTATCGACATACCCAGGCCGTTCAACATGCTTGTATAAATTGATGACAGATCTGGGTTAGGAATGATAACAAAAAGACAACATTTACTGAAATCTACAAAGGACAGGAAATTGCTGAGACTCATAATTATCAACTTCCTGAAGACGATTGATTTTGTATTTTACTCTCAGTAAAAGCGATCTTCAAACCATGTGTTAGTACTTATTTAGTGGGCATTTTATATAGGTCACTGTGGGATTAAATGACGTGAGGGAGGGAGCAAACTGACTCATCCTAGATCTTTTGTTTTTTTGTTATTAAGAGTTATTAAATATATTTTCTTTATTTTCTTTCTTTGTTATTTTCTTTTTTACATATTTTCATTTTGTGTATGTTGTAAATCATTCCCTGGTAGTAAATTTTGTTATTTGAAATATTTATTTCAAATACGATAAATTGATTTAGGCCACTATATATACAGATGAGGCACTGTATATATACTATATTTATATATATATATATATATATATATATATATATATATATATATATATATATATATATATATATATAAACAGGGGTTGGACAAAATAATTGGAACAGGTGCAAATTTCAAAGACCAATTATATCAAGAGCTTTAACTAAAACTTCGTAATTGCAGGTTATATCTATTGTAAATACGTTTATTTGGCTTATTTATTTTTAGAATTTAATAAAATTTAAGCTAAATGCGTGACCTCTCTGAGTTCGAAAATGGACAAATTGTTGGAGCTCGCATGGCAGGAGCCTCGATCACTAAGGTTGCTAAACTGTTTGGTTTTACAAGAGCTACCATATCAAGAACTATGACGCAATTCAAGAAACAGTGTAAAACCTCTAGCAAGCATAGCAATTCGGGCTGGACTTGAAAACTTACTGACAGGAACCGACATGCATTGAAACGCAATGTGGCGAAAAATCATCGGACTACTGCGGCCAAAGTGACTGCTGAGTTGAATAATCATCTGAATAGTCCAGTTTCTACGAAAACTGTTCGTCGTGAGCCCCATAAGGCTGTATATCATGAAAGAGCCGCCGTAAGGAAACCTCTTCTCTCCACTGGCAACAATCAGAAGTAGTTGAAGTGGTGCAGAGATCACAATGCCTGGTCTGCAGACCAATGGAAACAAGTCATATTCTCAGACGAGTCTAGTTTTTCTCTTTTCCGAACTTCAGGGCGAGTTTATGTGTGGCGGCAGCCCAAAGAAGCTTACAACGCTGACTGCCTTCTTTCAACAGTGAAGCATGATGGTGGATCAGTGATAGTTTGGGCCGCTATATGATGGAAATGTCCCGGTCCAATAGTTGCACTGCGTGGTAGAATCAACAGCAAAGATTACCTGAACATTTTGGCTGATCATGTTCATCCAATGGCCCAGAATTTATACCCTGATGGTGACTGCATCTTCCAAGACGATAATGCTCCAATACATACTGCTTGAGTGGTTAAGAATTGGTATGAAGAGCATGAAAGTGAGCTAGAACATATGGAGTGGCCTCCCCAATCTCCAGATATCAATATTATTAAATATTTGTGGTACATTTTGGAGCGGCAAGTTAGGAGCCGCTATCCTCCACTTTCGTGTTTTAAAGAGCTGGAGAAAGTGTTAATGGAAGGGTGACTGGCTGTATGATTCCATTCCTAGACGTATTAAAGCTGTATGTGAGGCTAAAGGAGGACCAACTCCATATTAAATAAATTTTATTTGAATTTAACAAGTGTTTCAATAATTTTGTGCAACCCCTGTATATATAAGAGTGTATATATACTATGTATACAGAGTGAGGCGCAGTATATATACTATAAGAGTGTATATATACTATACACACACACACACACAGACATATATATTATTAATGCATGTTTCATTAAATAATATAGACAAATTTTGTCTATTTATTTTAAGTAAGTTCCTTTCGTATTGTCTGATAAGCTTAATCACATTATCGTTGAAAGACGAAAGGAAAACACCATACTGACACATGTTTGAATCCAGTCTAAGCTTTCGGCTTACATAAGTCATTATCAAAGATGACAATTTTAATAAAT